>CBVK0101282027.1:0-11972 GCA_900067695.1 Picea abies | reverse complement strand
GGTTGGATTTTTTGTCCCCGCAGGTTTCGAACCGGTGACTTTAACATCACGGAGTGGCTTAACAACACACTTTGTCACTGACTGTCCTACACCTCGGGGACATGGCAAAAGATCTTGTTATATAACTTATTGATTGTGGCTTTTTCAGATGATCAAAGAAGTGATCTCTTCCTTGAAGGAGAAGGGAGGTTCAAGTCCTAGGGCCATCCTGAAGGAGAAGGGAGGTTCAAGTCCTGGGGCCATCGCTAAATACATGGAGGAGAAGCACAAGGCGATTCTTCCCCCTAACTACAAGAAGATGCTCGCCGTGCAGATCAAGAAACTCATTTTGGCCAGCAAGCTTACTAAGGTGAAGGCTTCTTTCAAGCTAGAAGAGGGAGTCAAGAAGGTCCCTGCAAAGAAGCCTGTCAAGAAGACTGTGAAGGATGTCAAGAAGACTATGAAGCCCGCGGAAATTTTCTCATGCTCTAAACGAAAAATGTTTAGTCAGCATAAGATTTTAAGCTCTTTTTTGGTCATAGTTAATGTGGTACTTTAAATAGAATGAGAAAGGAATAAGGTGTCGTTAACATAGCTCAATATGCTCCACAATTTTTACAAGATGATTTATAAATTTTCAGTCAATTTTGGAGTCTTCTAATGAAAATGGAGGACATTTAACTTACATTAACACCAATATCAGGTTCACGTATGCATAACAAGAAATCAAATTTGTAATTTTCTGTAGGTACCTAGCTCCAGAGTATGCTTTGCGTGGTCACCTTTTGGAGAAAGTGGACATTTTTAGCTTTGGATTAGTTTCTTTCAAAGTTGTTAGCAACAAAAGACATGAAGATAAGAGTTTGCCAGATGATATGGTCTATCAAACATAAGTGAATTGCTTGTTTTTATTTTATCAAAGAAATATTTGACCATGAACAAAAGTCACTACAGATGTTGGGAAGAATGGTCTCTGCAATATTTCTCTCAAAGGCTATGTCTAATATCTATCATCCTCATTGAACTACAAACTTGGTATTTGTATGAGAAAAACACTACTAGATTTGGTGGATGCCGACATGATTTTGAGCTACTCTGAAGAAGAAGTGTTGAGGGTTATTCATGTGGTTCGTTTATGTACACAAGCATCTCGATCATAATGACCTTCCATGTCTCAATTGGTTTCCATGCTATCAGGTGTTATAGAAACTCATCCTCCACCATATCGGCCTGTATATATCATCAATTAACTGTTATATAAACTCATACTCCACCATCTCGGCCTGGATATATCATCAATTGACTGTTATAGATACTCATTCTTCACCATCTCGGCCTAGATATATCACTGATTGACAGTTCTCTGAAGAGAATACCATGAATCCATCAATCAAGAACAATGGTAATTCATGGAGCTGGAACATGAGCTTGACATTGGAGGAGAGATAACGAGAAAAAAGAAGTGTAGTCTTGATAGAGATATCGATTCTCCATGAGCTTTGTTACCTGTAGACTGCGTTTTTATTTCCATTTTTTAATTTTGTCTGCCTGTTGCCAGGTGTACTTCTCTACTGGAAGTATTGAAACATTTGGTGTTGTTCCGTGAAAATTTAGCCAAGTTGCATGGGTGGTGGGAGGTTGAGATCTATGAAAATTACCTTATAAGTTATACTAATCAAATAATTTTTTCAAAATCAGAACAACCATTTGTTTCCATTCTACCATATCTCAAGACGTTTCTATGATATCAAATATGTGGATCCCAAGAAATTGTTAAAACCACTGAGGTAGATGGTGTATCAGAGATAGAAAAGAAAACCTTGAGGAGGAGGAGGAGTCATCTTGTTCTTTTGATTGTAATTTGAGCTCATACTTGCACAACGTTAGAGAATGTGTCTGCAATCTGTCTATGATTATCAAATGATCTGATGATGATGAATATTTGGAACGACACGCTCTATTCTTTGGGATTCTAAGGGTTTCATTGTGGGTCATCTTATAGAAACATCAATGCATGTGTAACAATTATTATAAGGAACACATGTTTGTCAAATTACGTTATTGACTTGACTATTGGGTATGGAGACGTGTGCCATGAGGCGGCCATACCAAGATTCCCTAAAAGGAAAGTGGCTATGAACTTGCCATTTACGGGACTTGGGACCATGTCATGTAAGTTATAATATCTATTATCTAAAACCATTTAGTTGAACCACATAACAATTGGCAGGAGAGTAGGAGGTCAATACATTTAGTTGTACCAATTGCCATAAGGGACAAGACAACATGCTCATGAAAATATTCTTGATGATTTTCTTTTAGGTGTATTACATGTTAACTTGGGAGATTGTCCTTTGAGATTTATATAAAGTTTCATGGTTAGATATTTTCTTGTTATTAATTTTTTGCATTCCAAAATTATGAATTTATATAGTTCTTTTTGTGGATAAGCAAGGCAAGTGTTTCAATAAGTGTATGAGAATGAATGGATTCTCGTACATGCTAATAAATACAACTTGAATACATCCTTCCTAATATGCTTAATGTTTAGATATAATCCATGTTTTACCAACTTAAACTCTGTATCCTTATATTATGTCCAAACTTTGTCTTGTATATAAAACTAATAATTTGTTTCCTATGTAAAACTAATAATATGCATTGTTGGTTGTGTAGGAACTCCATGTCAGTTGTGTAAGAATATGCACCGAACCTACCTTTGTCCTCGCATGGATGAAGGTTCACATCTATTGGAAAAGACTACCGATACCCAGTCACAAATTTCCACATATTACCATAAACTCTCTCCCAACCCGCCATTGGTTGATGAACTGGTCAATCCATTTCCATCATCGATTAATCCTCTTGATCAATAGGTCAATCCAGTTCCATTCTTGGTTAATATGGTTGATCAAGTGATCGATCTGAGTACCTCCCCAGTCAATCCGGTCCATCAAGTGCTCGATTTGATATCCCCATCAGTCGATCCCACTCCTCCTTTGAAGAGTGAGAATTTCGCTCAGGTCTTTCTTGTTATTGTGGATTCGTCCAAATAAGGGGGTACTTCACCTGTCCCAACGACACCCCCTTCAAGCAATGGGATGATTTCCATTGATTGGAATCATCTAATAGAACCTCGTCTTCCTTCCTACGTTCCTTTCAAGATCATGGTCAAAGTTTGTAGTAGGGTCATAGTACCTAACACTATAATAGAAAAAGGTGCTTATGTTAGCATCTTTTCCTCGAATTCTTGGCAAGCTCTTGGTTCCCCTCAACTTGCGTTGGTGACTTAGAATCTGTTAGCTTTTAAAAAACGGATTACTCAACCTTTAGAGATCCTTCCCCAGTTACTTATTACTTTAGGAGGGAAAACTATCTACATTGATGTGATGGTAACTATCTATATTTACAATATAAATAAACTATCTATATTTAGGGATCCTTCCTCAGTTACCTATTACTTTAGGAGGGAAAACTATCTATATTTATGTAACTAACTCTTTGTTTATTTGTAACAATACTTGTATATACATTCTATTAGGCCTCTTTGTTTATTTGTAAAAACAATTGTATATACATTTCCAATATAATCGATATCCTGTGTTGGGGGATGAGAGTGAGGAATGCCACCGGGGCGTGCCTATACGATGGAATAAATGTGAATTTGAAGTGTTTGAGGAGGATGTACATCACTACCTTGGCTTCCAGAATTGCAAAATTTTGGCCAAAACACACTCGCGGTCCATTGGCCAAGGGAATGAAGGAAGTCGGATGATTGCCCATGGTAGCTGCTACTCCATCTCTGAAACACTTTGTAATGTCCCCACTTTGGGACATCATCATAGTGCAGAGGTTTATGATGTCCAGAGTAGCCAGATGGATGTTAGAGTGAATACAGGGGTTATTGAGAGGCATTGTGGGGTCCAGCTTTCATTTCTCATCATATTCCATCATTATGATCCATTCCGCATAGGTTGGCTTTGGTTTCGTTGCATTCCGATGATTTCCTTGATTTTGACTATTTTGAGCTATAAGTCAATTAAATTCACTGAAGAGGTCATTTTGGGCACATCACTTGGAGGAACCTCTTAGTGTAATAGCTCATTGGAATCGAGAGGAGAAAAACTACATGATGGGATGACTAGAAGTGACTTTCAGTGGCTAGAGAAGCCACAAGGAGAGATAAGGCGTTTTTCAGAGGTAAAAAGGTTAATTAATTAATTAAAGTGATTTAATTAATTAATTAAATATTAATAAAGTGAAAGTCACTTTGGAGGGACAAGGAGAGAAAAAAAGTATAAAGGAAAGGCAAGGGCCTCTACTCACTCATTCATGTATGATCATCTTTTGATATCTGACTTTTAGCTAGTAAGCCCAACATTGGGGGTTTTGAGGGTTTTGACTTAACAAACCCTAGAGGACGATTCAGTGGTGAAAGATTCCACCTAGCTTGTCCCAAGCTTGGTCTCGTAGATGCAATACTCTCCCACACCATTCTAGTTTCATATCTACTCAGTTATAGGAGGATTCTACATCAGTTACATGTGCAGATAGAAAGAGGGCACACCAGTTGAGGGTTTCCAGCAAGAGGGGCGCACCATTGATTGAGGGAGGATTCGATCTAGCTGAAGAGAAGAGGTTTCGAGAATTATAGGTATTGGGTTTTCCTTGCAGGTGTCTTAGCATCATTCTTGGTTGTTGTGGAGGCATTTCAGTGGAGGATTTATTTGTATTGAGAGTGGGACGATTTCCCAAGAGGAGGGTGCACCATTATTTGGTGGGTAGCTAGATCTAAGGATATAGTAGGTATTTTTCCTAGTTGAGCACTTGGGTTTTCATTTCTGTGCCCTGATTCATCATTCTAGCGGTTTTGTGGAGCATTTGGAGGCATCTAGGAGTGAGGCTGATTTATCTAGGGTTTCAGGCATCTAGGGGGGCGCACCATATCTGGAGGTGGTTCAGATCCATAGTGTTTGAGAGGGATCTTGGAGATTCGGGCACCTGGGTTGTTCTTGCCATCACCTGATCTATTGGTTGGCATCTTTCTTGGGGTGATTGGACACATTTGGCAGCAGGGCCGCCGAATTATTGAGGAGCTTCAACATTCCAACAAGACATGGCATCATCCAGTTAGGGTTTCTACACTTCATACGACCAGATCTACCTTGGTATTGGTCTTCATCTCTTATCCAGCCTTTGGAGGGTTATTTTGTATTGTTGGGAGCTTTTTGTAGCAACTCATACTTCTATCCTAGAGCCATCTGTTGAGCATTCCAGATCAGCATCTTCATTGTAGCAGGTTCCTCTATTTCATGAATAAAATCATATTTGGGATGTTTTGGCTTGTCTATCATATTGCATATGGTTGAGGTATGTTCCATGATTGTATCTTCTTTTTATAGCTACATACACACATATATACACATCGGTAACCCTAAGGCTGAAATCAAGAGGACATTAAGCAAATAAACACATCTAAACAAGTAGGTCAGCGAAGTGTTTGATGAAATACCTCACTCAGAAAAGTTAAAAAAGACACCAAAACCGTGATGATCCTTGCATAATGGTTTGGGATCATTACAATGGTATCAGAGCTAGATTCCTGCTAGCTAGTGGGAATTAGCACATGCATGTAGAGCATAGAGGGGTCTTCCATAAGGAGAAATGGATGAGATGCACTTTGATCTAATTTGCTATGAGATACAATATTCTAGCCTTAGCAACGAAGAGATTAGGGCTTACATAACCTTCCCACAGTATGTAGCCTGGAGAAATCCCATATGGAGCGAAGATGAGATTTTACTCAGGATCATTGGATTAGAGGAAAAGAGAGCTAGAGACCATAGAAGGTGGGAAGAATAGAGAGACCCCACGCCCATTAGGAGTACGCAACTTTGCTACAGTTTCAAGGCTCCTTGGGAACCAGATCATAGGTGCAGGGGTAAGGATCAAAAGCACACTATTGAGGCACACTATGACAGTGATGATGAGGATTTGGAGCAGTCCGATGATGATAATGACTCTTGCACAGAGGCTAGTGATAATGACTCTTGCACAGAGGCTATTGATAGTGACTCTTGCATAGAGGATGATGATTCTAGCATGCTTGAGGAGGATAGTGACCCTTGTATAGTGGGTAGACAGTCAGGAGGACCGGATGATAGTACCAATACTTCAATAGGCATTTCACATGGTTTTGGTGACCTTACGCCCCAACAGAGTGGTGACACTAGTGAGTACTCACACATGTTATCACCTACAGATGACCAACCTCCTATGGTGACCATGACACATTTGTCGTCTTTTCAGACATGCATGATAGCCACATCACAGGAGGATACCAGTGACATGTCAGATATGATGGAGGAGCCTTGTGTGAGGGATGCACACCATGGATGCATGGATCCACAGATCTAGAAGGAGACATAGGACGTGCAGGTAGTTGATCCTACACTTATAGATCAACATGAGGAGATTGAGTCACATATTTTAGAGACTCCATTAGTTGAGAAAATTGTGGAGACTGATAGGGTGATGGAGCACTTACTTCCAAAATCGGCCTGCATTGATGAGGATGCACTCTTTAGAAGTCAATATGACCATAGCACATGTTTGGATACATCTACATGGGATCCAGGCGTTGATGATAGTAGCAGGGTGAGTGCACAGGAGGATACGATTTCTCATATAGGATACAGTGTGATGTGGAGGGAGATAACACCTACCGATGGGGTGTAGTGGTAGACAGGAGGACCCAACAACACAGTAGACAATGGCTAGTTGAATACGTTATCTTATGCAGAGAGTGCCTTTGGGGACCCTAGAGTTGACATTAGCAGGACTGACAGTAGCAGTGAGGGATATGAGGTGGCACCTCAGTATGACCATGATCAAGAGTCACACCACTTAGCGGCACAGTTGAGGGTCAGTGAGGATATGATCATGGCAGCCACCAGGCGAAGTGATGACATGCATACGTTTATGGCAGATTACTGCTGGAGAGCATTAATGACACATGGTAGTTCATATGGGGGGATTTCCATGGATGATTTTCATACTCTCAGGGAGAGAGTATCTATGATGAGGACCGACTACCAACAATTGTTGACTGACAGAGATTACCTGTTGAGGGTTGGTGAGATGTATCATGAGGCTCTGAGGGAGCAAGAGTTGAAGATGGACCGACTCACTCATGAGTTGGAGAGAACTCAAGGATTCTTGAGAGGCACACAGACAACCCTTCAAGAATTAGAGTCTAGATCATATGAGTCTCTTGAGGAGATTTGGCAGAGATCCACTTCATCTATCTTAGTGGATACTCAGATGTATCAGTCAGTCACGTTGATAGAGGATGTTGGTGATCTAACGGAGGAGCACCAGTTGATGGAGGACACTTCTATTTGTGTTCTGAGAACAATTGACCTCCATGTAGAGGTTGATACAGCAGTATTCCCAGGATCTATGCTCCAACATGAGTCTACGGGAGACGACATGAGTATGTCGGAGCATACAGGGGTGAGTGATAGCTCACAGGCACATGCCAAGATGTATGGTGGGATTCAGAGGGGTGTACTGCCTTGCAGGGAGGAGACACACTTAGGGGAGCATGCAGATGCCACTCCTTTGTAGCAACATATGGTTATGAGATCTCACCTTCACTGTTTCAGCAGTTGCATGGGTGATGGGAGATGGAGATTGGTTTACCAACAGTTGGGGGAGTTACTTCCGATTGTACTTGATGATTGGGGTTTAGTGATGGCTACAGACGAGCAATTATCAGGGGTACAAGTAGATGTGTTGTTGGTCGAATCCTTGGGATTGACCAAGGCAGATGGTATTTGTCATCCCTATAGTCAGCTACAGATGTTTCTATTAGCCTATCTTGACATTCTTATCATAGACAACAACATGAGGAGGGATAGGTCATGGCTGAGGACATGGGGAGTGGCTAGGCCGAGACCACCCGACAAGAGTACTTTTACAACATCCAATAGGATAGAGGTGGATTTTCATAGGCAGCCAACTGATATTTGGTGCGTTATGGTGAGCACCATAGGCCAGGTGATAGTAGATGAGCACATAGGGTTTCTGACAGTGATCAGTCTGGCACCTGAGAAGCTAGCGGAGGCTGGAAGTTATAAACTTCTAGGGTTTCCATGGGATCCGGGAGTTCACTTGGTTAACAGGATGTTTCGCTACATGATGACTCAGGTTGCGCCAAAGAGCCACATACTCTACCAAGGGTTGATTTGGAGAGGGCCTGCAGGTTTTTGTCCGATAGAGCGAGGCAACTTTTCACTCTTAATTAGCATGATCGGACATAGAGGTGGGTGGACAGGTACTACTTCTACAGGGACATTTTTACAGGTACAATTTTTGGACAGCAGGTCCAATGGTCACAGGTATTTGAACATGAGTATCCAGGAGAGGAGGATCTAGTATGTATGCAGGGGGCAGACAGTCATAGTCAGAGTAGTGCAGGGCCAACATGGTGATCTTCGACAGAGGTTAGCATGGGACCTAGGGATTGAAAGATTGAGCATTTCACTGATTGACAGGGGAGATTGGACCATTGTAGGGGAAAGTTGTTCTAACTTTCCATTGAGTTTTAGTGTTGAGAGGAGCGCATCGCTTGCGGGTGTCTCACAGAGGTCTTACAACACCTCATTTTGGCATCAACATGTGCAGTTGATGGAGGTCGTATGGATCTTGGTAGAGACTTGGAGGATGGATTCATTTTGAGATGAATCCATGTGTCATATGCAAGAGACTCCCAGAGTTGGTATATTTCAGGGTTATACTTCCCAGGGGCTAGCAGTTAATGACTTGATATGGGACCCAAGGGGCAAAGTGTGTGAGTGTTCATCTTTGGATGGGTTCCACTATGTACCCCACAGGTGGAAATGGGATCCAGGTATTTTATTTGATGGGATGTGGTCATTTATTAAGGACAAGCAATTTTCTAGCAGGGAGGACTGTAATGTCCCCACTTTGGGACATCACCACAATACAGAGGTTTATGATGACCAGAGTAGCCAGATGGATGTTAGAGCAAGTACAAGGGTTATTGAGAGGTGGGGTCTAGCTTGCATTACTCATCATATTCCATCATTATGAGCCATTCCGCACAGGTTGGCTTTCCTTCCGTTGCATTCCGATGATTTCCATGATTTTGACTATTTTGAGCTATAAGTCAATTAAATTCACCGAAGAGGTCATTTTGGGCACATTACTTGGAGGAACCTCTTAGTGTAATAGCTCATTGGAATCGAGAGAAGAAACACTACAGGATGGGATGGCTAGAAGTGACTTTCAGTGGCCAGGGAAGCCACAAGGAGAGATAAAGTGTTTTTCAGAGGTAAAAAAGGTTAATTAATTAATTAAAGTGATTCAATTAATTAATTAAATATTAATAAAGTGAAAGTCACTTTGGAGGGACAAGGAGAGAAAAAAAGTATAAAGGAAAGGCAAGGGCCTCTACTCATTCATTCATGTATGATCATCTTTTGATATCTGGCTTTTAGCTAGTGAGCCCATCATTGGGGGTTTTGAGGGTTTTGACTTAACAAACCCTAGAGGATGATTCAGTGGTGAAAGATTCCACCTAGCTTGTCCCAAGCTTGGTCTCGGAGATGCAATACTCTCCCACACCATTCTAGTTCCATATCTACTCAGTTACAGGAGGATTCTACATCAATTACATGTGCAGATAGAGAGAGGGCACACCAATTGAGGGTTTCTAGCAAGAGGGGCACACCATCGATTGAGGGAGGATTCGATCTAGCTGAAAAGAAGACGTTTCAAGAATTCCAGGTATTGGGTTTTCCTTGCAGGTGTCTTAGCATCATTCTTGGTTGTTGTGGAGGAATTTCAGTGGAGGATTTATTTGTATTGAGAGTAGGATGATTTCCCAAGAGGAGGGTGCACCATTATTTGGCGGGTAGCTAGATCTAAGGATCTAACAGGTATTTTGCCTAGTTGAGCACTTGGGTTTTGATTTTCGTGCCCCAATCCATCATTCTAGCGGTTTTTTGGAGCATTTGGAGGCATCTAGGAGTGAGGCCGATTTATCTAGGGTTTTAGGCATCCAGGGGGGCGCACCATATCTGGAGGTGGTTCAGATCCATAGGGTTTGAGAGGGATCTTGGAGATTCGAGCACCTGGGTTGTTCTTGCCATCACCTGATCTACTGGTTGGCATCTTTCTTGGGGTGATTGGACACATTTGGTAGTAGGGCCGAATTATTGAGGAGTTTCATCATTCCAGCAAGACGTGACATCATCCAGTTAGGGTTTCTACACTTCATACGACCAGATCTGCTTTGGTATTGGTCTTCATCTCTTATCAAGCTTTTGGAGGATTATTTTGTATTGTCGGGAGATTTTTGTAGCAGCTCATACTTCTATCTTGGAGCCATTTGTTGAGCATTCCAGATCGACATCTTCATTGTAGCAGGTTCCTCTATTTCATGAATAAAATCATATTTGGGATGTTTTGGCTTGTCTATCATATTGCATATGGTTGAGGTATGTTCCATGATTGTATCTTCTTATTATAGCTGCATACACGCATATATACACATTAGTAACCCTAAGGCCAAATCAAGAGGCCATTCAACAAATAAACACATCTAAACAAGTAGGTCAGCGAAGTGTTTGATGAAATACCTCACTCAGAAAAGTTTAAAAAGACACCAAAACTATGATGATCCTTGCATAATGGCTTGGGATCATTACACACTTAGGCCTGAACTCCTTTGCATCGCCACCCCAATACTTTGGATTTATGTGGATTGATAATATGTCTTCTATCACACTCACACCATTGGGAATCACCATTTCTTCCCCCAATTTCAAGTCCTTAAATGCTTGTCTTATGACTTTATCGACATAGTTGGCTTAATAAGGGATGTAAGCAAATTTAATTTCCTCTCTTAACTACTACATGTTTGGTTGGACAATTCGAATCAAATCATGCTTTTAGGAAAATTTATTTAACTTTACTAACTTTATAAGTTTGTTCCCCTTTAAACACAATTTAATACATATGATCTATTTACTAATCTTAATGGTATGTATGTGATGGAATAAACCAATTTGATATATATGATATATTTACTAATCTTTCGACAATTCGAATTAAATCATGCTTTTAGGCAAATTTCTTTAATTTTACTAACTTTATAAGTTTGTTCCCCTTTAATCATAATTTAATACATATGATCTATTTACTAATTTTAATGGTATATATGTGATGGAATTAACCAATTTGATATATTTGATGTATTTACTAATCTTTGAAGTAAGCATGTGATTTGATATATATGATATATCTACTAATGTTTGAAGTAAGTATGTGATGGAATTGGAAATTTGGATTATGAAAGTATGCATTTAATTTCTCCACTGAACATGATTCACGGGTTGTAATGTTGTCTTTTATAAAAGTTGTGTTTGGGAGGGTTTGCTTTATCTAAATGTCATTTAGATATAAGAAATTAATATAGTAAACCTATTAAGATTTTGAGATTATATAATAACATTAAAATGGTGGATAATGTTTTTGGTCTTTGTACATCCAACATGGTACTACTTTCTAGCATACATTTACTTGTTATTTACAATAGTATAGAGTTGTTGAAAGGAAAAATATTGTTCTTGTGGAGATGGCCACAAGAATGTTGCATGTTATGGATTTGGACTTTGCATTTTAGGATGAAGGTATGTGTTGTGATTGTTATGTTTTTAACATGATACTCACTAGAGACTCGAGAGAGATGACTTCTTTAGAGCCACGAAGGGGTCACAAACCTTCAGTTGCTTGCTCATTCTAGGGTATTTGGATGTGATGCTAAGGCCCACATTCTAGAGAAAAAGAGGATGAACTTAGACCCCAAAATTCATAAGCGTATATTTCTAGGTTATAAAGAAGAGGTTAAATATTTCGAGCTATATGATTACATATCTAAAGTGAGATCGGAAGAGCGGTTCAGC
>CBVK0101281999.1:0-11125 GCA_900067695.1 Picea abies | reverse complement strand
TAAAATCCTTAAGATATATTTTCTCCCTAAATATCTTGGAGATCCCATTTTAATAGATCTGATGAGTGATCCTCTCCATGGTGGTTAAGCCTCCAAATCCTATATAATGAGGGATTTCCATGGAGAAGAGAGGCAGATTAAAGGTACCAAACTTATGATCTTGGGAGAAATCTTTTGGATATCAAACCTATGATGTTGGGAGCATCGTGTAAGGGTTGGACAAGGAGGGCTTGAAGAGGTTGCTGCAATTGCATCCACAATTTGTAAGAGTATTTTTAACGTTCTCATTAATATATTCTTGGCCTATTTACTTCTAGTTTATGTATCTTTACATATGCTTTTCTACTGTAGATGAATTTGTTTAATCTAGTATGCTAGAGTAGGATTTTCCTCGTGTCTCTTTGTTGTATGTGGTTTGCAAGTATCAAGCTGTGTGAATGATCTTGAAGACCGAGTTTAGATTGGATAAACCGAGGAAAAGCTTCTGAACAAGGTACATCATACTTTCTCCCTCTCTTTCTTTTGATTAGATTAACTATATTTAAAGGGATGTTAGATTCCATTTGCATCTTTCTGTCTCAGTATTAGGAGTCTATAATCTGAGGGAATATCCACCTGTCCACATCTCTTCCACTAGGTTTAGTGTGGAAGTGTATCTCATTTTCTGACATCAAAGACTAGGGCATATTAGAGATAAGGGCCTTTGATTACTACACGATAAAGGTATGGTTGAAGGTATGTCCAATTTATCTATGGATTTTGATTTTTGTGAACATTGCTTATATGGGAAGAATAATCGTGTAAGATTCTCCTCTAGTGCTATGAGGGTAGAGGGAATATTATAGTTGGTGCAAAAGGATGTGTTTGGACCTGTGTTGGTTCCATCATTAGGAAATTTTGTGTACTATGTCTCATTTATAGATGAATTCTTGAGGAATACATGGATTTATTTCCTTAAGAAGAAATCTGAAGTCTTTGACAAATTTAAAGAGTTTAAGGATTTTGTGGAGAATCAAATAAAGAAAAGAATTAAGGTGTTGAGGACGAATAATGGAGGAAAATTATGCAGAAATGAATTCAATGAATTCTATAAGAAGTACAGTATAACAAGGCAAAAGAATACTCCATACACACCTCAATAGAATGGAGTTGCAGAAAGGATGAATATGACGTTGATGGAAAAATTAAGGAGCATGCTTAGTGGTTCCAGGCTATGATAGGAATTATGGGTAGAGGAACTGGGCACTGCATGTTGCCTGGTCAATCAATCATCCTCATCAATGCCAAATGACAAGACTCCACATGAGGTATGGATTGGTAATAAACCCTCTCTTACACATATTAGGGAATTTGTTTGTGATGCTTATGTACAAGTTCCAAAGGAAAATAAGAGTAAGTTGGATATAAATATGGTCGGAAAGGTTATAAAGGTTATAAAGATGGTCTGAAAATAGGAGTAAATAGGAAAAAAAGTTTATCTTTATTGGGTATAAATATGGCCTGAAAGGTTATAATATTTGGAACATAGAAACCAAGAAGGTAGTGTATAAATGAGATGTGGTATTTAGAGAAATCAAAGATGTTTTCAAACATGAATTCCCACCAAGGGAAAAAGGACTAGAGAAAATAGAGTTTGAATTGAAGGATAATGAATCAAACTCTACATAAGAATAGGAATCAAAAGAAGAAGATACTCATACTCTAGTATTGAGGAGATTTGTTCGGGAAAGAAGGAAACTAGATAGGTATACTCCACTGGATTTCCATTCATATTTTGATTTGTTTATTACTGATGATGATTCTAGAACTGTTAGGGAGGAAATGGTTTCATAGGATGGAAAACTTCAGAAAAAGGCCATGGTGGAAGAAATGCAGCATTGAAAAAGAATGAGACTTGAAATCTAGTGGAGTTTCCAACTAGAATAAATCCCATTGGCAACAAATGGGTGTTTAAGAAGTTGAATGGAGAAGGAAAAGTGGAGAAATACAAATCTTATAGGTCTCAGGTAACTCCATAGAGAGTGTCTTCTCGTTTGTACTTGCATTATTTACATACCAGAGAAAAGAGAACAAAGAAGCCTCACCTTCTAGTTGGGTTTTCTTATGTAAGGGTTTCCTAGATAAAATATTTGTGTTATTTTGTGAATGGTGTGTGATTTTATTTTATTTTTCTCTATTTTCCACATTTTATTTATTTCATGCATAAGTAGAAAATCAATAACTAAATATTCTGGAATCTAAAGGAATTTAACCTTCATATTGTATATTTTAGTTTTATTTATCAGATATGTTGTGACGAACTATTCAAGTGGAATATCCATGGCAGTTTACAGATCATCAACCCTCATGGGTCCATTTAGGTGGATGGGTGTCTACATATTTTCTTTCATAACTTGATACAATGAGGTATGGTTTTCTTTGGGAGGATCCTTATCTAGATCATAAATGGAAGTTGGAAAATAAATAATCTATCTAAGACCAAACACATTGTGCTCAATTGAAGGTTGCATTAGTTAAGAAACTTTACACAACCTAGGTTTTCCCAATTGGAGTTTTCTATTATCTCGTCTTCTGGTGATAATGCTTAATGGACTCGTGATGTACAATGAATCGTATGTGGAATATGAGACTATCATCACTTTCCACATTAATGGAAACATAAATCATAGCAAGCTCATCATTATTGGGGGCATTATGGACAACTTCCTTTCTTTTTTTTTGGCATCAAGTGAGGATTTTAGGATATCCACAAATGGGTGAAGGTTGTTTATACTATGTCATAGAACTTAAGATTAGAACATGGTAGCAATGTGCACATGAGCATTTAAAATTCCCATTTCTTCCACTATAGGTGTCATTATGTTTTGTGTAATCATGTGGCTACTGATAAATCCAAGTCAAGGGTGTTTTGGGGATGGTAGAACAATATTGGTTTCTCACAAGGGTATTGTATCCTTCTACTTCAAATAATATTTTTTTCCATTTTATTTTCCCTAGAAAACACATTATCCAATGCCACTAAAGTTGGCTTGGCTTCCCTTAACAAAAATGATTGTTGTTGTCTATTTGTAGCCTTGACATTCTAAAATATAGGATTCTCTCTTCATATAATGTTCTCTCACATAATCTATAAAATTAGCTTTAGTTCCACCGCTATGAAACAATGATGAAAATGATATTGTTTTGAAAAATCCAAAGCATACATAAAGAGATAAGTGCTTAGATTGAAATTTCTTATTTTGTACATGGATAATTTCTTAAGTGGCATCATTATTAAAAAAACGTGTTCAAGAACTTGACATTAAAGTGTTACAACCTAATTTTTTCACTTCCCAACTTTCATGCTAGCTTCAGTGATTTACAAACTATTGTGAATATTTCATTAGAATAGTTCGTCACAATAAATATTACAATATTTTAAAATATCTTATTATGCAGTGTTTTTCTTTAGAGTCATATTTAATATTACTAGCTTAATGGATGAAGTATTGAAATAAATTCAAATTAAAATGCAAGAAGCTAAGCAAATAACATACCATATGCTCATAAATAAATTTTTCGGATAAAAAATCAAATTTTCAAATTCTTTTTCCTTTTTCAAATAAAGTTTTAAACTTTAGGAATATAATTTCTTAAACTAAACGATTTTTCGTTATATTTTGACAGGGCAGATCAAGCACCAACCGTTAAAAATTTGATAGTCATCTAGATCGACGACTCTCTCAATTACAAAGTTCCAGAATCACGAAATATTTAATCAACAAAGTAATTTGAAGTTTTCTTCGGGATTTCAAGCTCAAATGTATAAAGTCTTAAAAATACCAAAGTTGCGAAGCTTCGGAGTCCCGAAGCTATGAATTTCCATAAAATGTTTTAATTAACTAACTGACATTTCCTTTGCCACCTGGAACTCTTTACACGTGGTGACACGTGGCACTCAGTTTGGGCACTCTTGGTCATATAATTTGCACGATTTAAGGTGACATGTGTCACTCATATTTTCATGACACATCATCAACATTGACGTCATCCTGCCATATCACTCTGGGAGATTGTCCTCCGAAATATTAAATCGTCAACAAATCCAAACAATGTCGGAGCACCAAAATTATAAAGCGTTGAATATTAAAGGGTAAAACGTGTTTTATTTGGCGTAATTAATGGAGGGATAACATTGGAAAATTGAAATTATGGCACCGTGTAAAACAAAACGAAATCAAGATTTATTTGTAGAGGATCTAAACCCAAATTCAGACATTTTTTTTTATACAATACCACTTTCCTGGCGGACATCATTAAATCATGGAAATAGGTTTATGAAATCTTGGAGTAGGAAATTCCCTCCATTCTGATGAATCAAGCATAGGAGAAGATGAGTCAACCACAAACAAGCTAATACAGAGGAATAATTCAGAACTTCACAAAGTCCCAGCACGACCAAAACTATTGCCTTATACATACATGATACGTTGGGCCCTGGATAACATTGATATTCCAACCAGAACCATCTACAATCATCAAAATACCATTGTTTTCTCATTTAGGCCCGAAGACATTGAAGTAATTAATAAATTAACTTCCACCCCCAAATATACTTATAATGCATCATTTATAATGAAGTTCGAGAATGATGAATGTATGAGTTACGACAGAACTGTCCATGATATAGTAAAATATTTGTGGGGAAATGAAAATAAATTCAAAGATGATAGTCATGGAACATATTCTACAACCTCCTGTGATGCCCATATTAGGTATACTTTCATGATGTTGTGTAGAATGTTTGGAAAGAAATTCCCTATGCATTTTACTATAGATTGGGTTCTTATAATCCATGAAGTAACAGAGAGTTATACTTTTGAATGGGGAAAAATGTTGTCGGATAACCTAGCCAAACAAATAGAGGATTACATAGCCCAAAAATCCAAGGGAGAGCATGCGCCTTTCTATATGTATGCATATATTATGGACACAATATGTTTCATAACCCCATTTCCTCTTATGAATTGGAGTTGGCCTCAAACTGTCACTGAACCTATACACTTCTATCATTCCAAATTATGGGAGGAAAATGCAAAGGATTTTTTTTATGAGATTTGTCACAATGTGGTAGGAAAATGCAAAGGATTTTTTTTATGAGATTTGTCACAATGTGGTCATTCCAATCCATGAGGCTATTTATGGTCAACCTCCTCCCAGAATTTCAGAACAAATTATTGGGAATTTGGGTGCTATTGCAGAATGGTACATTGAAGAAAATTTTTCTTATATTAGATTTTTTGGTTGTTTTGCATCTCCACATGCTCTGCCCAGATTTCTACCAGACATACTTGTTTGCAGAGAAGTATCCTATCATACAGTTTCAGTAGGCATTACTAAAGAACTAAAAGTTGCACATAAAATGGTTTGGCCAAACTTTCTTGTATAGGTTGGTATATTCACATTATCATATTTTGGACATGCTAAGGTTGAAGCCTCAACCTTAGATGATATCAAATTATTTGACATTGAATCCAAGAGTAGGGTGGTAGAAAATTATTTGGCTCAGTATAACATGAAGAGATACATCCACAAAAATTCACCTTATGACGAATTTTTCAGAGGAGTTAGATAATATGATGAAGTTATATCCATATTTCAAAGTTTTCTCGAAGAACAACAATCAGGTTTTCTCAGCTTCCAAAAGCACATAAGGATCAATTTACCCAAGATCTTGCAGGTACAACAAAGTCTTAGTACAAATTCATAGCCACCATCATCAAATCCCAAGTAACATGAATTGACTGAGGTCAAAACTAAATAAGTGGAAATGACACTAGAAATATTGCCCAAGGATACAACGACTACAGAGATATTAATACCAAATAAAAATAATCAGGAATCATTAGCATTGTTTGAAGGTTTTATGAGACATGGGCATACTTTTTTGCAGTTATGGACAAACATTGAAACTCTTATAAAATAGATCACAAATCAAGGGGAATCTATTGCACTTACTACTCCCATACAATCCTTAACCCCCTTAGCAACAAGTTTTGATTTACCATGTTCAGAGGTTATAAATATAGATGACCTAGCACTTATTGAACCGGAAGAGATGCCTTCATCATATTTATTCTTCAACAATAAAAGGAAAGGTATTATATGAAGAGAATATCAACAGAAAGGGGGAGTAATTACAAAGAAGCAAATAATTGTATATGATGGACAAGGACAAAGTGACCCTGAATTCACAAAGAAAGTAGCATAATCACTGGGGGAATTTGCAACAAACAACTTATGGTTAGTGGATCAATTGAGAAAACAAGTTGACCCGGAGAATATCTTGATTGCGCAGTTGCATAATGATATGAAACAGATAGAATTCACAGCCAGAGAAAAAATCAATTCTGAAATAAATCAAGTCAAACAAGGTTTCGAACAACAGATCAATCAATTAGAGGATCAATTGAAGATAACTTATTAGTATCAACACTTGAGTAAAAACATGGTGTCATAGAGATATATATTCATAAATCAATTACAAGCTCGAATAGTCACAATTGAAAGCACAATAATGTATATTTCTTCCTTCAAGAAACAATCACTAGAAGTAAATGAGGGACTGGAGGTTGTTCAAAAAAACTTCTTTGAAAGATTGGATACTATCCAAAAATATTATCAGGTAATCAATGGTTCATTGCAAAGTATTGATGACAAAGAGAAGGAATCTATTACGGCTAAATCTAAATTTCAGGAGGTTATAGGGTGGAGGCAAAGTCTCAATTTACCAGGAGTTGTTCCTTTTTTAGAAATTGAGCAGATAAAAGGAGAAATAGCCTTAAAAACCTAGGATAACAATCTTGAATAAAGTAAAATGATAGCTAAAGAAGAAAATAAAGCTTGTCTTAATGCTCTTTTAGCTGTAGATGCAGAAATGGCATAAATTGATATCAGTAATATTCATGCTTTTATTGGGCAAGTTGAGAGTAAGAAGAGAAATGAAAGTCCAGAGAAAAATAGAGAGTACATGCAAAATGCTATATTACAAGTCAATCATGTCGACTTGCAAATCTTAAATGATCTTCTGGTAAAAAAAAGTCTACAACATCAAATCACTCAAGAGGCGACAACAAAAATTCAAAGAAATCTATTAGTGGTACACAAAAAGGTTTTTTCCTTTGAATTCAATGAAAATATTGAACCCACCAAAGTTCATTATTGCATTATCAGATTTTCATGCACAATACAAGGATCAATAAAAGTTAGTTACACCCACGAGCAAATAAAGGAAGGATAAATCACCATCAAACAAAGGAGATCCCATAAGATGTTCAAAGTCTTTGTAATATATATTTAGTTTAGATTTTATTCTATTTTGAGAACGAATAATATGGAAAGTCTAATCACTTTTGGTTGAGACATTTTTGTATAAATAAGAAGATTAAAGATGTAATCAAGGCATCTTCTGGCCGAATGTAAAAGAGAAACTTCTTAATATCAATTTAAGAGAGAAAACAAATATTCTACATTTAATTTCCTTGAGTCATGTGCTTTATGTGTATCACTTTCTTCATAACCTCATTTTCTTCACTCTATGGTTCTTAAAGATTGAAAGACTACAATTTAATAATACATCTATTATGGTCAATATAATTGGAAGTTTTTTCAACTACAACTTTTCCTCTTTATTACTGTGAGTAAAACAAGACCTGTATCTGCATGGATCTCCTCATTTTAATTCATATTTTAAGACTCATTCTTCATGACTTCTATTGCAGATAAGTTAAGATTTATCAGTATTGCATACAATACTTTGTTTTACAATTTAGTTAAATCACTTCTACTTTTCATCTCTTCAATATTTATAGAAACTCAAAGAAAGATATATTGCCTCTGTGTTTTCTAATCATTAAGTTATTTGAAGTACTATCTTAAAATTGAAGGTAGAAAAGCATTATAATAAACAAATCTTTAAAATTTTTAATGCCTGACATTATTCTATGAGCCTAGAGTAAATATCAGGAACAACACCATCCACAAAAAGAACACAAGATGTACCTTGGGACAACCCAATACAAGGAAAACCCAACTAGAAGGTGAGGCCTATGCCTTGCTCCTTTCTTCTTGGCTATGAAATGCAAATACAAAGAATAGGGGCACTTGATATAGTGTTTACATGGGCACTGCAACCTATATGGATACTACATGATCTTCTAATTCCTTTATTATACTTTAGCATTCCACTCTCAATGCTTCACTATACTAAATAACAATACTCAATAAAAAAATGCAACCCCTTCATTTCTTGACAACCTAGTATTCAACATAGCTTGATAGGCATCTAGAGTTAGTGTTAGGGTTTTTACATGCCTCAACTCTTGATTAGGATTAAGTTTTTGGACCATTTAATGAAAGGAAATACACATGCAAGAGAAATAAAATAATCAACCAAGAACATAGCAACACATAAATAATGCATGAGCTTTATCCTAGAAAATCCAAACTGGGAAAAACTAGCTAATAGATCTATTATTTCCTTGACCAAATCCAGCCAAGCCAACCAACCTCCTGGCCTCGACCACTCAAGTCTTGGCACATTACAATGGAGTATCACCAACCTTTTAAAGGATTTCATANNTACAATGGAGTATCACCAACCTTTTAAAGGATTTCATAACATGCAATCCACAATATCTAAAACCATGGGTCACCAAAACCATGTGCCCAAAACCACCAATGTTCACCTATCAACTTTGACTCTTTCACCAAGTCAATTTAAAACTAACATTCCCTCCTTTAAACTTGACTTGGATTTTCCCATGACCAAATTCAACCAATTTGTCCAAGTGAGTCTGCATTGCTCACCTCCATGCCCTACCCCTCCTCAAAGTTTATCACTAGGGTATATGAGAATCCCTCATGCTCCCTAATATCACCTAGGTCTACATATAGACTTTACGAGTAAGTTACTAGGGCTATGCATGCCTAACCAGGTCTTACAATCATATGCCCATTTACATGCAATATATGCATGCCTAACCAGGTCTTACAATCATATGCCCATTTACATGCAATACATATTTTCAACTCCATAATAATTTTTTTCATTGTTGCTATCTTGGCACTTATGCCTCCATCCTCTTGCCTTGTCATTGCTCATCTTCATGTTTCCCACACATAGGTGAAAGTAAAATCCAAACCCCAATCGTGCACTGGGCCGTTCTGGATCATCATCCAAACACACTTCCACACATCTTGAAAAAATATCAATGCTATCATCTCCAAGATCAGTGCCATCATGAAAGCTAATGATCTAGGGATTTTCCTTTTCCACCACTACCACAACCATTATTATATCCTTTGTTTCCTTTAACCTTCGCCAATTGCTCATTTGTTCACATAATAGTCTTCTAGGCGGGTCGTCCATGCACTTCTCCTCGTGGGCTTTCTTCCATTGAAACCCTAGCTATATACACTGGCAGTTGTGTCACGTGACATTCCATCTTTCTTCATCATCAAACCACTCTCACGAGAGAGTCCAAGTTAACCTCGCTCTGATACTACATGAAAGGAAATAAAGATGGGAGAGAAATAAAATATTCAACCAAGAACATAACAACACATAAATCATGCACGAGATTTATCTTGGAAAACCGAAACTTGGAAAAACAAGTTAATAGATCTTTTAGTTCCTTGACCAAATCCAACCAAGTTGATCAACCTCTTGGCTCTAGCCAAGTGAGCCTTCACCACTCAACTCTCAACACATTACAATGGAGTATCACCAATCTTTCAAAGGCTTTCATAACATGCAATCCACAGACTCTAAAATCACTGGTCACCAAAACCATGTACCCAAAACCACCATTGTTCACCCAACAACTTTGACTCTTTCACTGAGTCAAGTTTAACCTAACATTTAGAATCTTTTCGAAAGTCTAAATGTAGCTAGCTCCACATGTGTGAGCTATGTTAATTGGCATGACAACTACTTTTTATCATGTTGATCAACATGATAGATCATCATTAACAATAATAATAAATAACACCTGAACTAAAGTATAATGATTGTTAACACCAATTTGATCCAATATTATTAATCTAAAACTTCTTTTCATACCAAGTTTATACTAATAAGGAACCATTAACAACATCAAATAATGCCTACGCCACACAACAATTTGTACCTTTAGCAAATTAAAAATAAAAAAATATTAACAAACAAGTTTTGGTGTAAAAGCAAGAGATGTTTTCCTAAAACGAGGGAATATGTTAACTACTATTATATTGGATTTTTCTCTTCTAATATTATACCAGGCATTTGATAATACTAACTTGAAAATGACTCGAGTGAAGAAATTGTTCTTTGAAAAGCCGAAAGGTTATTAAGTAGGGACAATCATAAATTTTTAAATATTTCTGAAACCACCTTCGAAGATGAGATTTGAAATTGGACTTATTCACCCCGCTCCACAGAACTAGGAAGTGACAAAGCTACTTCTTAAAATAATTGTAAAGTCTTTATCGAAGAAGATAATAAAATTGGTTTTGTTTATCCGTCTCCCGGTATTGTAGGGATTGGAAATAGGTTACCAGTAAATGACAGATTTAATATTTGGGAAACATTTTTTATTAAAATAGTAAAATTAATTTTATTTATTTTTTTTAAATGGGAAAGATTGGAAATGGAGGTAGAGGGTATCTTTTAATATAGCTCAAAGTGAGAGGGGATAGAGTTTGATTGTCTTATAAATAAAGGGATCTTATACACCAATTTAGTGTCTAGCTTGGTTGTGACCTTAAAATTAGATTACTAAAGCAAGAGAATCAAATTAACACCTTGAGGAACACATATTTTATCATTCCAATTACAAAGATCAAAATATATTAATTTTTTGCTAATAATGATAGCTATTATTGGTTAATATTTTAAAATGTAGATTAATCATATGAAATAACTAATTAATGTTGAATTTTATATATGAGATGATATTGTATATGAATATACTGTTAGATGAGTGTTCCATATATATAGAACATATGGTGATCATCCATGAAAGGATGCATCATTTGGATAATAAATATATATATGAAGCACTCATCATAAATAACTACTTATTTATGATATATATTTATACCTTAT
>CBVK0101281995.1:0-12810 GCA_900067695.1 Picea abies | reverse complement strand
AGTACGCCTCTCCTTAACTATCACATTTAAGTTTGGCACATCCAATCTTTAAAAAATTTTAAACAATGTATCATGTGCTCAAAATGTGTTGTGGTTGCCCCACGCTCGCTTGACGTCGGCAATGCTCCTGCATCAAAGTGAAGATGGAATTTTGTTTTCCCTTAACATATTTTTTTCTTTTTTACAAGAAGAAATAAATTTATGGTTTCAGAGTGTGCTTGTTTGAAAATAAAATGCAATAGATGATGTCTATGAAGGAAAATGAATTGCAAATATTGCAGGAAATTATAGGATCATAGGAGTTGCAGATGATGAAGATGTCTAAGAAAATTTCTGAGTAGAAGATGATGTTGTGAAGATGAAGCATGAAGGAATTTGTTGAGTTGAATGTGGATAACCTATAGTCTGGAAGAGGGAGGAGCTAATGAACATAGTGTTGATAGAGAAAGGAGAAGATTTCAAATCTCTTGAGGAATAAGACATGCTACAGAAGAATGTTAGAAGATTGAAGGTTTTTTAGGATCGAGCGTGAAGGTGTTGCATGGAGAAGAAGAATCTTGAAACTATGTCTCTGTTAATTGTCAAGAATGTGTATACGGTGACAAAATCACCGACTGAGGAAGTATGTCTGTGGTTGTGGATTGATTCAAGGGAGGTGCAACATGGGAGAATGTGACTCCTTATTGTGTGGCTTCGAGCATGAGTGGTTGGATACACCAAAGGAACTTTGTACACTGCATGAAAAAGGGTAGTGGGATGTCCTGGATTGGACGTGACTTAGATCAAGTTGTCTAGGTGAAGCATGTTTGACGAGCACCTGAACATTTCATGTGGTAAAGAACTAAGAGAGACAGAGAGGGTAGCAATACTAGAAGGTGAACTGCTACAAAAAATTGAGTTGCAGCAAGAATAAGATGAAAATTATAAATCTCCATGATGAGAGTATTGTTTTGTTGTTTTGGATTGATGGAAACAATGAGTTGAAAGAAAGAATTTGCAATAGACGAAGATGTCTTGCAGATTGAAGTGTATAACAGATGGGGACTGTAGAGTTGGGAATGAAATCTTGGAGAGTTGCATTGGATAGTTGTAGATGCAAATGATTTACCTCATAAGCCTGAGGGCATGCTTTCTTAAAACCTCAGGAGTTTGATTGTAATGTCCCCGATCCAAAACCCCTTGTAATTGTACATATTGGTTGGTGAGTTGTTGGAACCAAGTGTAAATGTAATATACATTTAGGCTCGTGAGCCATGGGCATTAAGTTTTGGTGTTGCACGCATCTAAGTAAGTGCACATAGATCTTCTATAAAGACATGGTGCACACATTTTTTGTGTTTTTCACCCCTGGGTAAGTGCGCACATTGCACTATGTTGTGTGCACTTGGGTTATTGCACATGAATAAATGGATATGTATGGAGGGCGGAGAGCCAGTGTGAATATGAGGCTTGTGATCTTGGACACAGATAGGCCAGTGCACCTATCCATGTAAATATAATCATGATTTTAGTAAAATTTGACATCCTTGCACGTTGACTGACTTAGACGAAAAGAGATGGGGTCCTACTCCACCGAAAAAGGGAAAAGGGGGGGATATTTTGATAATATTTCCAAAAGTGTAATGTTATGGATATGTTTTTATCCTAAGTTCCCAAGGATAGGGAATAGGTCGCCAAGTGGCTTAAAACTACTTTTGAAGGTGACAAGTGTCAAGTGAAAGGCATGTAATTTATATTGTTGACCTTAGTGTATTTTGGGCAGGAGGATGATGATTATTGCATGGGAGATTATTCGAGATCCAGGGAAAGAAATTCATTTTGCATGCTCTTGCATGCAGAGGGGGGTTAGACTGTATGGAAAATATGATTATTACCTTATCTGCATAAAGAAACTTATAGAGAGTTTTAGGGTTGTATCCATAGTTTCATTTTCAAAGAGTCGGGTTGGTAGACCGTGAGAAGTCTCTCTAGGTGAAAGACTAGTTTTTTTGGACTGGTTGTCAAACCCATGGCATACTCTCTTGGAGAGAGTTTTGTTGAGAGTTGTTTATTGGTGCACTGATCATTAGTCTCAAGGCTCAGAGACTTCTTATTCGACCTATTGTTGGTAACCCTGGGAAGGGAAGTGGGGAAGCCAGAGGACTGTTGAGCAGAGAAGGGGCACACTTCCTTGGGTGTGACAGGTGCAGGACTGTTGAGCAGAGAAGGGGCACACTTCCTTGGGTGTGACAGGTGCATGGGGAATGAGGGACTATGGGATAGTTGCAACAATGGGCACTTAGGAATGGGTAATTATGTTGAGTTTCAGACCATAGCTTGTTGCTAAGAACCCCTTTTTCCTGGTGGAGTTGTGCCCCACCTTAGGGGTGACCTGTTGCTTATAGTTTAATGAGAAACAATGTCTATGGTTGGGAGGAACGTCTGAGTCAAGGCTACAGTGGGTGACTTTCATAAAAATATAAGTGTTGTTTATGCACTTGTCTTGTTTACTGTGTGCATATTTTACTATGTTTGAAATGGGTTAATTCTTGTATGTGTTTCATATAAGTGTTTTTTGTTATTTGGTTTAATTTTTCTTGTACATGTAAATATGGTGTTTTTAGCCTTAAATTGTAATTGTGCATGAGTATGTCAGTTGCTGGTAACTTTTCCTCTTGAGTTTAACCTTATGATTTTGGTTATGAGTTATCAAGAAGAGCATTGAGTGGCTGAGTGTGCAGGATCATAACCGGTATGCTTCAAGAGGCTGGAACTCATGTGTATGTGTGGATAAGGAATTAGACCATGCACATGGTAATAATAGAAGTGGTGCATGTCGCCCAGGTGGCTGTGTGCATAGTTGTACTACGGGGTCAGTATGTTGGTGCACGTATTTGTTTGATTTAATTATGATGCTTAAGGTTGTATTAACAAGAGTATGATGTTTTTTCTATTGTAAGTTGTGTGGATCGACTAAAGATTGGACTGAGTGCGTTACCTTAAAGTGATATTGCGCAGACTTATGTGAAGAGTAGAAACTGTGCATTGAAGTTTCAAAGTAACATTGTCCAATAGTAAGTTGAGGACATTACAAGGTGGTATCAGAACATGTGTAAGGTGGTAATGGGACTCAGTGGGAGATTGGGTATGTTACATTCTGGTATCAAAGTTATTGGTTCAACATTGGACTTGTATGGGCCATAGATTAGCATAAATAGATGGGTGCACTAAGAATTGGTGTTCCGTGGTGCAAATCTTAGTTGCATGGAAAACCATTGGTGCATGGTATAGAGTTGTGATGTGCACAAAGATAGTAATGTGTGGGTGTGTGCACTAGAGTTGGGATGTTAAAATCATCCAAAAAATCTGAGGGAAGGATTCTGACAAAATGGTGCAAAGTTTTCATGTATTTTTTGCATGAAATCACCTAACAAATCTTATTGTCTCCACATTTTGCATTATTTTCAGTGACTAGAGTAGGATAAAGTCAGTACAGAAGATTAAAAGCATGGAATATGTGTAGAAGATTTATAGTCCTGATGATGAGTTTGGAGATAAGTATGTCAGCTTGGGTGTTGATGGTACATAATCCAAGGAGGAGCGCATGAACTTGGTAGAAACTGTAAAAGTATTGCAGAAATATGTCCAGAGCTATAAGGATGATAATGAAAGGATTATGAGAGCCAAGGCACAACAATATGACTTCAATGTCAAATTGATGCAGAGCCTGGACAAAATATAAAAGAAGATGGATAATGGGACAAAGATGAGTAGATCAAGAAGTCATAGGTCTCATGATAAGAAAATAAGAGAAGCAAGAAGTGTCGGCAAGCATTCTTTCAGGAAAGCACGCAGTAGTTGAAGTCCATCTTCTATTACGAAGCATAAGAGAAGAATTGTGGTGGATGAGCTACAGGGGGAAATGAATAATATCAAGCTCCCTACCTTTAATGGTGAGTGCAAGAAGGACGAAGATGCAAAGACCTATTTTTTGGGTATGAGCAAGTACTTCCAGCTGCATAACTATTATGCACAAAAAGAAGGGAGGATTTCTATCTATCAGTTAAACGGAAAGGAATCAATGTGGTGGGATCAATATGTGCAAGTGTAGAACATTGATGAGAAGAAAGTGACTTGGAAAGAGTTCAAGAGGTATTTCCAAAATAAATACTTAACCAGGCGGTGCTATGATAGGAAAATGAAGGAGTTCTTCAAACTCAATCTTGGGAGCATGACTACAACAAATTATTTTACATAGCTTCACAAATACCCTCTGACTGCAACAAATTATTTTACACGATGGACGTAATCCATTCCCCTCAAGAAAGCTAATGAAGATTGGGTTATCTCTTTCCTTAATCACTTCATAATTTCCAGGTTTGGCATTCCAAGCTCTTTGGTTTTTGATAATGCATCTTACTTTTCATCTCTTAAATTAACTAAATATGTTTTTGAAAAAAAGGATTATAGTTAAATATTATGGAAACTATTACCCTCAAGGAAATGGATTAGCAAAATCAACTAATAAAAGTTTAATGAAAATATTTAAAAATATTGTTCATGAACATCAAAATAATTGGCATAAAAAACTTCATAACACATTATGGGAAGACATAGTTACACCTAAAAAATCATTAGGAAATTCACCATATTTTCTTATCCATGGGAAATATTCAATCTTACCTCCTATTGTTTATCTTTCCTCTCTGAAATTAGCTAAGTCTATTCAAGAAGAATCATGTCCAAACATGCAAATGAGAATAGAAGCATTAATGAAGCTAGAAGAAGAACAAGGAAAGACCAAAAATAAGTTTCATGAACATCAAACAATAATCAAATGATGGTTTGATAAACATTTAGTTGATAAAAAAATACTTTCAAATATCTGATCTAGTTTTTAAATGGGACAAAGATCATGAAGAAAAAGGAAAATACACAAAGTTTCAACATCTTTGGCTAGGACCATTTCAAATTGCTAAAAAACTTGGCCCTTCAAACTATATTTTTCAATCATTAAATGGGGAAGCCAAAAATCTCCCCGTGAATGGCCAAATTCTTAAAAAATATTGTTCTCAATCATTTTTGACATATTGTAAATATCGTATAGTCTATTTTTGTTATTTTCCTTCATATTTTTTTTAACTTGATGTTTGTTTTCGGTTGGTATTTCTCACTTCACTTCCATTACACATTGGAAGGAATGTCTTGGTTATAAATTTGAAAGGGTATTCGTGTGTGTTGTTCATCAGGTCCTGGGATATGAGTCAATAACTTCAAATTATGGAAGATATTTTACTTGATATTAGAAATAATTAATGCATTCATTTGAAAGAAAATTATCATCTTGTTGGGGAATAGAGTGGAACACAACATGAAACAGAAAACACAATATTGCAGATAATCGAAGAGGAAGAAAAATTCTCAAAGATAAAGGGTGGTGTCTAAAGACACTGTTACAACACTTAAGAAAAACACATTGTGATGGTGGTGTCTAAAGACACTGTTACAACACTTAAGAAAAACACATTGTGATGAGAGCATCACAGTGCATGTTACACATCTTGGTCCACATGATCTATTGCATAATATCCATGATGATAATGACCCAAGGGGTCCTCTTTTCATAGCCTCAATATCTAACCAACTTCCATATAATTTGGAAGATATTGTCCACATGTAATCGTTGGTTGTTAGATTTAACTACGCCAAATCTACGTTGTCAAGTCGGCTCGACAAAGATGCTTGACCCGACCTTCTATGCATCCAAATCGTAGTCAATTTTTGGGTTGGTTGATCCACTGCCCGACTATCTTCAACTGTTGGTCGATTGTCTGATTGACATGCATGTCAACTACTCAATCGACTACTGTAGTGTGTTGGTCGATCACCCAATCGACTATATCCATATGTTGGTCGACCTATCGACCGACTAAACCTAGGAGATGTGCGATGAACCTAGGAGATGTGCGATGAACCATCGGTGCTTGATCTTACAACAACCCCCATCAACACATGTCTCTAGAGATCCAGGAGGAGAAATTACATAATTATGACACCCCCCCATAATTTCATCTTTCTAAATCCAAAGCTTGATAAATCCATCTCTTCACATCCATCTGATGGATTTTCCATCCAAAACGAGAAGCAAGGGAAAGAATCAGTTGAAGAGAGTTCATCTTTGTGACAAGAGAAAAGGTTTCAGTGTAGTCGATGTCTTCTTGTTGAGAAAATCCCTTCACAACTAGTCATTTTTTATGTCACACAACAACACCTTCAGAGGTAAATTTGGTCTGGTAGACGAACACTTCACAATGTTCTTTCCATGTAGTCGGTGAACTAAGTCCCAAGTATGATTCTTTGACAAGGAATCAATTTATATATGCATGTATTTCTCCCATTTAGGTCATCCTTCAACATCTAAGTAGGTAAAAAAATTAGAAGTTTCAAGTACACAAGTCATTAAGGAAATGCTAGCATGTTGCTTTTGACTTCAAGTTTGCCATCTAGAGGAGGCATCTCCATCATCAGCTCCAACAACTTCAATTTCCTTGGAATCCCATCTATGTAGACAAGAAACATGTGAACTATGCTTCACTTCAGCATGTCGATAAAAATTTGAATGGTCTTCATTCGACGAACCAGTTGAAATGGAGGGCGATAGACTAGTCAACTCAAAGGTTGATGATCAAGTCGAAATAGGAAAAATGGTCGACTATCTGATCGAAGGACTAAATTATTGAACATGAGAGACTAAAGTAATCAATAGGAGGCATTCAACAACTTAATGTGAGAAGACTTCTCATCAAACCATACATTTCTTCTGATAATGATTTACCATTTGACATGATCAAACATTCGATGGGCTTTCAACTCTTCAAAGTAGCCCATCATCATGAAAGCATGACTTTTTGCATCGAACTTCTTTTAGAAATCATCAAGAATGCGAGGCTAGGAAGCACATCCAAACACACAGAGTGGTCGATTGAAGGCTTCTCCCCATACCATCGTTCAACTAGAGTCATGGAAGGAACAACTTGAGGCAAGATGTGATTGAGCAAATAATTTGCATAGTATACCGCTTCAGCCTAGAAGTGAGGATGCATATATTTATCCTACAAAAGATATCTAGCCATAGCCCTTAGAGACTCCTTCAGGGGGGAACACCTTTGATAACCAACAACCATGTTTCGAGTTGTCAATTCCTGCAAACTTCACAAATTTAGATGTTTGAATCATTCATGCTAGATTCAAATTTTATTGTTGGTGTGAGAAACAAGTGTAGGTGGTTCAGTGTCAAGTTGAGTCGTGTCACAAAATTTGTACAAATTGTCTGTTGAGCTGAGAATATCCCTGACGACAATTGACTTTCCTTTCTTCAAATCATGAACATAGAATCGATCTAGTCAAAATTCCACATTCTTGTCTGTATGTATCAACTTAACAACAGACAATATATTAGCATTGAGGTTTGGCACATGATAGATGTCGACAATATTCCCATGTCGACAAGAAAATTCACCCCGACCAACAACATCTAGAGAGAAATCATCAACAACATATATTTTCGTCTCCTTAGCTTCATCCAACCACGTGAACAAGAAGGCATCCTTAGCCATGTGGTGAGTGCACCCAGAGTCGACTTTATACTCACCACCTTTTGAATGAGGTATTCTTCAAAAGGTCGATTGACATACTCACCACCATTGTATGATCTCAGACATATGATGATTCGATAACATTTATTTTCAACAAAGGCTCGAAACTCCTTGAACTTTTCAAAGACAAGGTTCTTATTCTTCATAAAGTAAACCCATGTAAAGTGAGAGAAATCATCAATGAAAGTAAAAATGTGCCTTGCACCTGCCAGTGAAGGTAGATTGATACAACAAACATCACCATGAGCCAATTATAGTAGGCTATGTGTTCTCCATGCTTTGTCAAAGTTGAATGGTGCATGATGATGCTTCCCAAGAACATATCCCTTATACACTCCTTCAGGGGGAAACACCTTCGATAACCAACAACCATGTTCCGAGTTTCCAATTACGGATGAATTCACAAATTCAAATGTCTGAATCGTTCATTCCAGATTCGAATTTTCTTGTTGGTGTGAGAAAAAAGTGCAGTCGGTTCAGTGTCAGGTCGATTTGTGTCACAGAATTTGTACAAACTGTCTGTCGGGCTGAGAATCTTGTTGTTGACAATCTACTTTCCTTTCTTCAAATCACAAACATATAATAAATCTAGTCAAAATTCCACAATATTTTTTGTATGTATCAAATTAGCAACATACAATATAGTAGCATTGAGGTTTGGCACATGATATATTTCGACAATATTCCCATGTTGACAAGCAACATCACCCCGACCAACAAAATCCAGAGCAAAATCATTAACAACATATATTTTCCTCTCCTTAGCTTCATACAACCATGTGAAAAAGGAGGCACCCTTAACCATGTGGTCAGTGCACTCAGAGTCGACTACCCATTCATTCTACGCAAAATGAGACAGTAAGTCCTGAGAAGTCCGAAATTGTAAGGTAAAATTATCGGCGGATTGGCGTACATTGGACACGTCTCCTTCAAGGAATTTAACATTTTTTCTCTAAATCATCTTGCTTATTATAGCATAATTTCTCCACATGTCAAATCTTTCCATAGTACTGACATGTCTTCTTATTTCGACTTTGTTGGGGTGCATCTATCTATCTCTATGGTTTCTGGTCATGGTGTGTAGGTTTCTGTGTAGAGGCATAAAATCATACTTTATCCCTGGGATCCATCTTTCTCTTTCCCTTGAGAAAGTGGGCCTTGTGTTTTCCATCAAGATTTCCTTCTTCAAGCAGTTTCTACTAATCAGTAATCAAGAGACCATAGAAAGCTTCAAAGGTGTAATCCTTACCATCTTCCTTGCATGCTTGTCAGTTGGTGCAGAAAGTCGACACTAACTGGTTTTCTCAAGTTCATTAGGACCAACTCGAAGAGTTTTCCATCCTTCTTCTAATAGTTCTTTCCACATTCGACCAATTTCAACTGGAGTTCTTTGACACACACTAAATATTCCTCCATCTCATCAAAGGAATGAGGATTGAGAGAGATCAAGTCTTTCTCCAGCTACATGATGTGGCTCTTGTCGACTTGGTAAAACAAAGACTTCATTTTGTTCTAGAATTGATGAGGGAAGTCGATTCCACTGAGGTGAAATCAAATCAACTACTATATGTAGGTCGTGATGAATCCTACAGCCTCATCCTTCTTGCCATCAACAATGAACGTTACATGATCATTTGTTGGATCTGGAATTGCAACCTTTGTATACTTCCATAGTCCTTTTCTCTTCAGTATGGTTTCCATGTATGGTTCCCATAATACATAATTTGATCCATTCATAAAAATATGATCAATATTTGAATCCATCTTCGATATCTAGAAAGAATCTATTATATTTCAATAAGTTCCAATTATCAAACCATCGACATAGAGTCAATCACACAAAAAATATGACTCATCAAGATTTACAGATAACGGGTCAAGGTTTTAAACCATTGGCTCTTATACCATGTTGGGGAATAGGGTGGAACACAACATGAAACAAAGAACAAAGTACTGCAAATAATCGAAGAGGAGGAACAAAAATTTTCGAAGATAAAGGGTGGTGTCTAAAGACACCATTACAACACTTAATCAAAGTGCATTGTGATCAGAACATCACATTGTATGTTGCACATCTTGATTCGCATGATCTATTGTAGAATATCAATGATGATAATGACCCAAGGGGTCTACTTTTTACATCCTCAAGATCTAACCAACTTCCATAGAATCCGGAAAATCTTGTCCACATGTAACCATTGGTTGTTCGAGTTGACTCCACCAAATCCACACTGTCAATTCAACTCGACAAGGATGCTTAAACAAACCGCCTATGCATCCAACTAGTAGCCAGTTATTGGGTTGGTTGATCCACCTCTTGACTATCTTCGATTGTTAGTCAATTGTCCGATTGAAAAGCACGTCAATTACTCGACCAACTAGTGTAGTGTGTTGGTCGATCTCCCAAACAAATGTATCCATATGTTGTTGGACTTCTCAACCGACTGAACCTAAGAGATGTGTGATGAACCATCAATGCTTGATGTTCCAACACATCTAACATTTTTATAAGAGCTTCACCCTTTTCACAATATAAGGTTGACATTAGTGATAAGTGGAAATGGAAGAAACACATTAGGCTTAGTGTTTGTCCACCAAATCTTTGCTAATCAAAAAAATTCTCGTATCACCCCACCTCCATCACACTCATTGCATACACAATGTATGTATATATATATCACAAGAGTGTAAAATTATAAAATGGAAGTTGAAAAGAACTAATGGAACTTGTGGGAAGTACAAGTAAAGCCGTTGGGGCTATGGACTCTCATGAACAGTGGGACAATGCTTGAATGATACAAAGGCATCCTTGTCGGAGCTATGGACGCTCGCACACATCAAAGCAATGTTGTGTTCAAGGGAGATGAGGAACAAATGCATGCAAATTTTGGTTTGTATAAACACTTGAGCCTTTGTTTTGATTTCATAACTAATTCAAAACTTATTGTCTTATTTTAAAGTAATGAACTCAATTTTTCTTACTCTCTTAAAAATGTTATTTAAAGTAACAAGTATTGGTAATGAATAACTAATCTTTTTAGATATCAAGTATTGTACTTATTGACTAATTAGTGAAAACTTGTAGCCAAAAATAATCTATAAAATGAGTAATATCCTTATATTTTCAATAAAATAGATAATTTCTTCTCCTAGTGTGTCGCCATTTGTTGTGACCCAGACAACAACCCCCCATTATTTTAAATTTCTTGAATAAATAAATAATGGGTCCCTTACAATTTTTTTATTTTTAACTATTTGATTTCTTTTATTATTTGATAATTGGTGTCTTGTTGATAAATTATCGATCCAACTTAAAATTCTTGATAAAACCCCTTAGATAAGAAATAATCACAAATAAAAATTTTAGTTTGTATTTACATGGTGTCTGGTGGACTGGTGATCTAGTGGTCAAGATGGTCTTCCTTTGAACATTTTACAATAACATACCCGATTCCTGGTGGTCTAGTGCACCGATGAATAGTTGATCAGGTCAAGTTTTACTTTTCATTCTAAAACCTCAATAATTCCCCGATCTCCCGATGTCCTGATGTCCCAGTGTGTCAGTCTGGTTAGTCGGAGAACAGATCGAGATTCTTTGTGAAGTGCGCTATGTTTGAAATAACAAGCCTGGTTGTTATGTTCTTTGGTGGAACAAATAATCATATGATTATGCGTAATAATTTAATCATTTAACATAATCACGTCGGTCCAACCCCTATCGTTGTGTCCAAAATATCAGATGTCTAGAGATTACCAGTGAGTTGGTTCCCTATTACGAGTGTTCCCCCTCATTTTTCAAAATTTGAACTGTCTTTTCTCCATTAAATGGCTCTGACTATGGATGTTAATGTAGATTAAAATGAATTTATTGAGCATTGGGAGATGCATTAAAATCAAATAATCGACATAAGTTTACACATAATGTTACATTTCGCTCTGTTACCGTTTCACATAGTATTTATGAGCTTGTTAAGTAGCCAACCTACATAAATTCAGGAATCAAAAGACACAATTTTCTTCATAGAAACTTATTTTGGTTAGTACCATTGTTTAGATCATTATTGATATTGGTGAATTAAAGTTGTATAAATATCCAAATATCACCTTGAATTTCTTTCTAATTACAGAAAATCTCGATGACAAGATGACCAGGAAGGGAAAAGAAAAACAACAAAAGGACAAGGAGGAAATTGAAAAGAACCTAAATTCAACATTCTTCTCAAATACTTCTTACAAAACGGGAGCCACAAACAACATGGAATGGACTGAGATTTATAAATTCATTGAAGATGGAGAATTTACAGAAGAGTACGAGTTTGGCATTGATGATTTGGAAGATATCAAGAAGTCTGGCCTGCACAAAATAGCCGATAGACCAACAGTCCTTCCTTACTATGACATGGTATAGTGGATTATCTCTCATACCGACATCTCTACTTGCACTATTGTAAATTCCACTCAGAAGTTTGTAGGATCATTTACACCACAATATATCTCCAATCTGTACAAATAAAGGTTAGCCAAAGTCTGTTTGGATGATAATTGTAGTAAGGGTTTCTTTGAAAAGGAGGTTCAAAAAGAAGTTTAAATGGGTGATTTGATTAAGGAGTGGTGGCATGATCCTAACACTTTTAAAATTATTTCAGACAAGATATACCCTATTCAAATATATAAAAATAACTCCCATGCTAGTAGCCATCATGCTCTATCGCTTGTATGGTGAAAAAGACTCTTTTAAGTTTAAACTTGGTTGGGTTCCCCTCATCCACCAGGTTTTAAAAGGATAAATTTTTAATTGGACTCACATTATCTCTGCTAATATAAGACAAGAAGTGAATAAATCACAAGAAGCGCCATCAAGATATTGCACTGGGTTTTTTATGTCAATATATTTGATAGATGTAGTTTGTGTAGTCATCTTATTTCTTATATTGTCTTGGAATTGGTCTCCTTTTGAAGAGCCAATTCATATACATTGTTCTAAACTATGGGCAATTAACTATATAAACTAGTTTTGTGAAATCTGCAATCATTTCATGGTTCCTCTATACACGGCCTTGAAAAATCAACAAGCCCTCAGGTTCACCCAAGAAGCTATGAATACTATTAAATAAATTGGTAACTATTTTGTTTATGAATAATTTGTTGATATTATGGTAGCTTCGGGAAGTATTAA
>CBVK0101281991.1:0-11818 GCA_900067695.1 Picea abies | reverse complement strand
ACTCTTTATTTTTACAGTCTTTGTACATTTTCGCTCATTAATAGAAAATTGTGTATTATTGTATCTTTGTGTTTATGGTTTCATCTCTGATACATTTCCATTATATTATTGGATATCTGAGATATCTCTGTGCATTGCTTTATTATATCTCCGCTCTCATTTCCTATCAAAAATAATCCAGATCAGGAAGACTTTGAAGCTGCTTGGGACAAATGGAAACAAGGAAGCTATGAGAGATTTTCAATATGTTGCGCAGCTGTCCGAGTAGTAAGGTGGATTGGATCGAAGATCAAGGAGTGTCTGACATGTGATGGTACCTCATATTTATAGAGTTTTCTCATTAATACAAAGGGTAGGGTTGCGACAAAACACAGACTCTCAACACTCGACCTAGCCTTGAAATCTTCTCCATCCAGGTGGTGGGCTAATAACAAAGCAATTTTGTCCTCTTGGGATGAAACCAAGATCACTATACAACATCAATTCCTTCCACTAACATAGATACCCGAGCTAGAATATGATCGAAAGCAGAAAAATCAGTTGTTATCCTTGTAGATATATGATGGTAAGTTTAACCCAACTACACATATTGAACATTGTTTACAAGTGTGTAAGGATGCACAACTCTCGTCCTCCGTGTGGACACATCACTTCTTCCATTCTCTGGGAACAATTCCCAAATCTTGGTAAGTGCATGAGGAAGCAAGAAGAAAAACAATATACTAGAAGAAACTTCAAGATTAGTTCTGCCATGATTTCTCGCTCTCTGGTAAGACTCCTAAAATCACAATTGTGCTCTAACAAATTAAGAATATGTTGTTTAGTATTGAGTTTAATCCTAAATATCTACTTACAATTTGCTCTGAGCATGAACACCTGCTTGAATATAGATTATATCCATCCCTTATGAGAATACCTATGGCATGTAGTAAAGTTGATAGAGAGCCTGAAGATCCTGAGGACTTAGAGGAAATCAGACATTTAACCTTTCAGGAGTCCACCGGAACAAGAGAAGTCAAGGATACCATATCAGGTGACATCAGTAGCTCATACACCCAACCTATGAGGTTTTGGAAAGTAAACATAGGGCGTGAGGAACACCCCAAGATGACGTCCATGGGTGATTACTGGGATGAATAAACTATGACAGAGATACAGGCTCTGTTTTGGGAGTACAATGATCTATTTCCTAAGAGTTTCTCATAACTGAAGGGGATTAAGGGAGATTTAGGAAAAATGAAGATTGACCTGAAATCTGAGGCTAAGTCGGTTAAAGACACACCTTACCATCTTAGTCTGCGAGTAAAGGAGAAGGTTAAGAAAGAGACTGATAGAATGTTAACCGTTGGGATAATTTTTCTTGTAGATGAGGCTGAGTGGATCGGTCCTATTGTAGTCCAGAACAAGAAGGGTACTGGATATATTAGAGTTTGTGTGGATTACAGGAGCTTGAATTCAGCTTGTGTGCATAACCCTTTTCCTACCCCATTTAGTGATGAAGTTCTTGATCAAGTGGTGGGCAATGAAGCATATTCTTTTACAAACGAATTCTCGGGCTACCATCAAGTTAGAGTTGTGAAGAGGATAAAAGAAAGGCTACCTTCACTATAGAATGGGGATCTTTTGCTTATAATGTGATTCCCTTCGGGCTGAAGAACGCCCCAACTATTTTCTCTCTCATAGTTATTGTTGCATTCCGTGACTTTATTCATAAATTTATTGAAGTGTATATGGATGATTGGACATTGTATAGCCTACTCGAGGAGCACATAGGCCTGCTCCGATTGATGTTTGATCGTTGTAGATAACTATAGATTTCCTTAAACTTGAATAAGTGTATTTTTTGTGTACCATTAGAAAAATTTCTAGGACATATAGTATGCAGGGAAGGAGTTTTAGTTGACCCTGCAAAGGTCATTGTGATACTAAATATGCCTCCGCCTACCACTGCTAAACAATTATGGTCAAGATTGGGTCACACTGGATACTACTGTAGTTTTATCATAAACTATGCAAGCATAACTTCCATGTTGGAGAACTGCTGAAGAAATCAGAAGCTTTCAAGTTGTAGCCAAAGTGTGATCAAGCTTTCGACACCCTTAAAGAAAAGTTGAGTACTACCCCTATCTTGGTAGACCCAAATTGGCAAGTAGAATTCCATGTACACATTGATTCTTCTAGTATTGCTTAGGTGGTAATCTTTGCACAACTTGGTGAAGGGAGCCTAGATCATCCCATCTACTTTGCTAGCAGGAAGCTTTCTCTTGCCGAGCACAACTACACTACCACCGAAAGGGAAGGTTTGGAAATGGTTTATGATCTACGAAAATTTAGACATTATCTATTGGGTGGTCATTTTAAATTCTTTAATGATCATTCTGCTTTGAAATATTTGGTTAATAAGCCCATGCTGGAGGGCATAATTTGAGATGGTTGTTGTAGTTTCATGATTTTTATTTCGAGGTCATTGTTAATCCAGGTAAATTAAATGTGGGTCCCAACCATTTATCTAGATTAGAGTCAGGAGAGAGTGGTGGAGTTGTAGATGACCAGCTCCCAGATGTCGATCTTTTCAAAGTTAAAGTTATTCCCAATTACATGTCTAACATTGCCTTATTTTTTAGCACAAGTGTCTACCCTGAAGGCTATTCTGAAACTCAAAAGAGATACCTAGTGGTTCGTGCAACAAACTATCAATTGATTGCAGGTCAACTGTACAAGTTGGGATTGGAAAATATCCTCAGACGATGTGTATTTGACCACAAAATATTGGATAACTTGTGGGAGTGTCATAGTGGAGTTACGGGAGGCCATGTAGGAGGTAAGGCAATAACACAAAATATTACAGGTAGGATTGTGGTGGCCGATTGTATTCAAGGATGCCAAAAGCTATGCCAGAACATGTGATGCCTATCAGCGGGTTGGTAAGTGGTCACGCAGGTATGAGTTGACATTACACCCTATTCACGCATTACACACATTTGAGAAGTGTGTTGTGGAATTTATCAGTCCCATTAATCCACCAACTAAATAGTCAAAGGCTAGATACATCATCACCACAAATGATTACTTAACTCGTCGGGATTAAGCAAAAGTTGTTCAAGATTGTTCTATGGATACAACAACTCAATTCATCTTTGAGAACATCATCACTAGAGTTGGGTGCCCTTAGAGTTTAATTAACGATCAAGGAGACCACTTTATCAATGAGACTTTTGCTACGCTTACTCGATAATTTCTCATTCAACACCATAAGAGCAGTTTGTATCATTTGTGGGCCAATGGTACAATGGAGGATTTTAACAAAATACTAGAGAAGGAATTGACTAAATGTGCTAATAGATATTAATGGGATGAAAAGGTTCCAACAATATTATGGGCCTACAAAACTACTACAAAGAAACTACATAAATATACTCCATTCCACCTAGTTTATGGCAGAGGAGCAGTTGTCCCCGCCGAGTTCATCACTCCAAGTTTATATATTGCACAAGTCACTCACATGACAGATGACGAATCAGTCGGGAAACAACTCACAGAGTTGTTGGCATTGGACGAAGCTCTATGTTTGGCTTATTTCCATCAAACAGTCGAGAAGGCTAGACATAAGGCTTAGCATGATAGGCACATTAAGACCAAGACATTTGTGCAGGGTGATCAAGTTCTTTTATATGATAGTAAGTATCAAACGCATCTCGGGAAACTGCAGATGCATTGGCTTGGACCTTTTATAGTTGCGGAAATTCATGAATCTAAAGTTGTTAGACTCATGCAACTTGATGGCATTCTTCGTCCAGGATGGGTGAATGATGCGCGCCTGAAACCCTACATTTTTGTTTAATATGAGAAATTGCACAACACTCCTATCGCCGAGAGTGACTTCCGTAGGTAGGATTTTGATTATTTTTCTTTTTTTTTTAATAAAATGGTGACATGTCCAACTATCACTTGTCGTAGAGTCTAGTTGTCATTTTCAATTTGTCCAACCCGGATATCACCTTTGTATTCGAAGAGGTTTAAATCAAATTTGTGCGTATTTAGTAACTTTCGAGTTTGAAATCTGTGCCCTGTCACTGTCACTTTGTTCGTTAACTACTGTCGATACCTTTTTGCTCGTTGTCCCATCACTACTATTCTGCATCATTTAAAGTTCACCAACTGCCAGTACCTTTCCCGTTAATCATTGGTATGACAATTACTTTTCTTTTCGCTTCAATATCTCGTTATCATGTTCCCATTAATGCTCTTAATTATCCAAATCATTCTTAGATTTTTCCACGTTCGATGGGCACAACCGACATTAATGCCACATTACCTCCATGATGTATCTCTTAATGAATCCTAGTCACATAACCTCCTCATTGTTTCCTATATACTCATCTTTTCTCGATTACTCAATGTTATTGTGTTTCCTTCAAGTTCGTTGCATATCTAGTCTTGGATCCCCCCTCAACGTTCAGTAAGCCTGCATCTGTGCCTTTGTCCACCAATGTTATTTGTCTATCAACGTAGGTTAGCTAAGGTGGTTTGCACTTTCGGTCAGGGGTTTGTTCCTAAATTTGTTGTTCCAGAGGATTTTATCTATCCCCATGTCAAAGTCTTGGGGGATCTTCATGGAAAGGTTGAGCAAACCCGGTTTCTTAACATTTATCTGATAGAGGCATCAAAGTACCCAAATTTGGCGATCCATACATTTATGGATTGCTCGACCCTCCTGACTGGTGAACTACAATGGGATTGGAAGTCGTCCTTCATCCCCCTCTGGGAAACTACCTTGCTAAATTTGTGCGACCTACCTGTGTTCAACACTACTGGAGAAGTTGCTCGGTGCACCAAGTTTCACATCAATAGGGTGCACAATGGTGCTTTGTGGTTGGCTTAGGCCTACCCCATTCACGTTGAGGATATTCATAAGTTGATTGGTCTCTCCATGGAGGGCCAAGACATCACACAAGGCTTCTAGGGCTCAGGGAAGCATGACCGTAAGAAGGGTGAGATCAGTTTATTTGACAAGTATGGCACATAGAGAGGAGGCTGTGGTGCAGTCGTTGACGAGATCAATGACAAGGAGGTCCATTGTGCTTGCTACATAATTGCAGGAAAGGTCATGAATAATTACTCGCGGGGTGAGTGTACACTTGATGCCATTGCAGTGGATGAGTTTAACTGCACCTTTAAAATGGTGCAAATATCTACTCACAGAGATTTTACAGGCTTGTGCCGATGTACATAAGCGGGCCTCATACTTCATCTATGGCTACCTATTGGTTGTATTTTCTATATGGAAGTGGAATCCACCTAAGGGTTGACGCCTTTCCCATGAACCAAATAGTTGGAGCACCAAGATTTTTGACCCCTGGAACAATCGCACTATTACTACTCACTCCAAGGACCATGATGATGCCTTTCTATAGTGGCACAATGGTCTTATTTCCACTACACAATGCCCAAGGATTCCATAGGCGCTACTTAACATGAACACCCGTAATATTTGGTTCGGTATAAACCATGAATGCACATTTGTGAGGCCTTTAGCTGCAACTCCATCCATTTTTCACACCCCTCCATTGCCTTTCTACTTGGATGAGGCAATTCTAGACAAGGAAGTCATGGGATGGCCAGGAGTTATGAAGGAAAATAAGAGATTAGGTTTTACCTTCTTGATGCCTCCCATTTCATAATGGTCAGCTCATGTCCAGATGCATGGTTCAAGCCCCAACTCAACAAAGAGAGATCAGACACCTTCCAGTTCAGAGGACAAAGAAGATGAAGGTGAAGAGGAAGCACTACCTCAGGGGCCGGTTTAGATTCCTTTCTCCTCCATTGTGGATGATGCCACTATTTCGGGTAAGTATATGCATGAAGTTTTTTCTTCTGCTTTCCCTATCAAGAAACCACACATTGACTCTCCATCTAAGTCTATTTCCAACCCTATTATCACAAAATCCACTCCTCTGTCTTCCCTTCCACCATCGACTCGCCCCACCACCACCGCTTTTCTTTCATCCATTCTTATCATCACTATTATTGATGATCCACTAGTCAAACACCATCCCACTTACATCATAGGGGAGCTCAACCATCAATCACCTCGTTCAATTGTGGATGTCCCATCTTCCACTCCCTCATCCCCTCATCATCATATGGACACTGCCGCACCCGTCTCTATTTCTCCATTCACAATGACTATAGGGACCATTGTTCCACTTCGATTTGCTTTTCCCTAGGTTCCATAGGTCCAAGTCCCTCTGGATACACAATCATCCATTGTTCTCCATTTCAAGTTGGAGAAATGGCCTAAGGTGAAAACACAAATGTACTAGGATCCGCTCGATACTTAGATGGACACCCAGGAGGATACTCTCTTGGCTCATAGTATCAGTTCCATTAAGGAACAAATTGAGTCGATGCTACAAGATCCTCAACAGTGTCGCACAATCTTGGAATTGTGCCTTGAGTACATTGATGTGATTGTGACACTTCCTCCTGTGGTTCATGATCAACTTGCCCACAGTCTCTGGACTACGTCACCTAGTCCTGATGGTGTTGGCACACCCATCCTATCTGAGTACTAAGTTGCTAGTGGCCAACCACTAGCTTCACGATTGCAATTGGATCAATCCCTAACCAGTGAAGAGCTTGATGCTTGGTCTACCCCCCAACTCTTACAACTCATGCGCACATCCATTGACCAATTGGAGCACATGATTATCACCACTGAACAGGTTAACGACGTTCTCATGCAACAGTCACAACAGTTGCACCAAGAGTTAGTCTTCTTATCTTTCGCAGTGAATATGAGCATGGCTTGCGGGTCCAGGTCGAATCCACCATTGTGGTTGTGGTAGATAGTGTTTTTCAAGTCTGGCCCAAATTTAGATAGGTAGTACTAGAGTTTCTGGAAGACATTACCTTGGTTGCACCTGCAGAATGGATCACGCTTGTTGTAGATGCATGGACACAACTTGCAGGAAAGGCCGACAATCTCCAACACCAACTTGAGGCTATTAAACTTCAAGAGCAAGAGCATCCCAAGGATTTGCACAAGAAGATCATCCATGTAATTGTCGAAGGCAATAACGTCTGCTCATCCCTCCATTATTAGGTCGGTGAATGCCGAGAACTATTCAACATGGTCAATGACCGGGTCAGATTATTGGAGCATTGCAACAAGTTGATTGAGGAGTTGTGTGCCTAGCTTAATCAATTGAAAGAAGAAGTGCAGACTATCGAGGATCCTATCGAGAAACAAGCCAAGTTTTGCAGATATCCAAGTAGTGGATGAAAATATGGATGCTCTACATGAGGCTACTCGAGCTGCGAAGAAACAACTCAGGTACTTCCACCCTGTGGTCCAATATACTTGTATCCCACTACAAAACCTAGATAGTTATTTGGAGGAATGGTGATAACAATAAGGTAACATTTTCATAATGTGATTTTTTTGCTATGATCTGTCATCCTAATATCTACGTAATGGTCTTCTAGGTTCACAGACTCTATTCCCAAAGCAATCTAGACACAACATCTCCTAAGGTTTACAAAATTGATTCCACTCTTTCACCAATTTTAAATACTCTCATGTTCAACGAAACTTTATCCTTTAGGAATTTTTGGAGTGTGGAGTGTGACATGCACGCACAAAGCGTGGATTGTGGAACTTTTGGAGTGTGGAATGTGGAGGCATGCAAGGAGGTTTTACATGATTGATGTTTTTAAGCATTTGCATACTCACACAACAAAGATAAGTAATAAATTGATAAATAATATTTGTACATAGATACATATTAGAAATCGAATTATTTTAATTATATGGTAGAAATCAAATAGATATGGTATAGATCAAATTATCTTAATTATATAGTATATTATTATATTTACATCTTTCATTTACTTGCTCATGATCGGGCAAGTTTTGGACCTTAATACATGGCTACATAGGTCTATGGTAAAATATCTAAGTGAGATTTGTATAGACACATTTTAATAATTTTAATCAATAAACAAATTATGAGTTTGCATGGCTTGAAGGGTTTTCCCATTTTGGGCATTAAACTCTCTAATTAATCACATGGAAAGTGGTTAATTCAAAGTGAGGGAGACACTTAACCTAAGACCGAGTGGTAGGAAACCTCTTAAAAAATAAGTAGAATAACTAAGATGCATAAGAGAATCCCACTAGTGATAGAAGAATGATCTAGGTCTTATTCATAATAAAAACAACTCAAAGGTACCATGATCCACCTATAAACCGTGTGATACTTAATAATTTGATCAACTTAATAAAGTATCATGCACTCTATCCACTTCCCGTCACTAAGGGAATGAATCAATGTATAGAGAATAATGTTAATTTCTCTCACATCCTTGTGCTTTATTAACTACATCAATACTACAATACTCTTTGATGTTGCCCATCTTTTGAGAAGCAACAACACAACCAAGCATATAAGATAAATGAGGAGGATCCTTCCCCCTACTAGATCATCTGGTGATAAAATAAATATCATCCTTTGATGCCTTGAACCAATGTACACCCCCACCCAAAATGACTAGTGTCCTTGATCCCTCCAATGAATCAATTATCATATGAATTTATTCTTCACATTCAACAAAACTCCCTCCTCAACATAACTAGCATACCCCCAAAGCGGGGGAATGTAAACGTCGAAGAGAACAATATAGAATATTTTGTTTAAATTTTGTTATAATTATATTATTTCATGAGTAGCATTGTAGTGGTATATTAATCATTTCCATGCATAAAGGAGAATAGGAAAAATGTTTTTTTGCAAAGTAGTTAGGTCAAAGTATGATCGATAGATATTTGTTGGCAAATATTTGACACAATTTCATTTCATGCATAGAAGTATGGTCCAATTCCAATAGTTCATGTGTATAAGTATGGAATGAGTCGAAAATTTCATGTCTAGAAGTATGGACAAAGTCGAACATTGCATGTATAGAAGTATGATTACAACATAGACGAATCTAGAATCTAAGTGACAGAGAACATAAGCATTCCTGTTTTTTTTTCCGTAGTGAGACATAACCAATATCCTTCATTTTTTCATAGCACTTGAAGGAGAACGATGGTGCTATTCACATTCCTTATTTAGTAGTAGTGCGTGACATTACCATGAAGGTCAAGCCTTGACGTTCAGTGTTTCCAATGTCAAAGGTAGACCTTGTTAAGGTCATTCCTTGAGATTTATATATAGTCAATGCCTAGACCATCTTAAGGGGGATTTGTTTCTTGTTACCCCTATAGTCAATGCCTAGACCATCTTAAGGGGGATTTGTTTCTTGTTACCCCTTTGTATGGGTGGAATTGGTACATGATTTGGTTGGGTGTGGTCCCATGGAGGGCCAATGTATTTATCAAATTCCACAACAACATATGTTGGAAAATTTGGAGGGCTACTTCCTGGTGTATATACAATTTGCACGACTATTCCAAGAGCACCATTGAATAAGCCTGCTTGGACCCATAAATTGCAGGATAGCATAACTCGTTGGCCTATACATAGCAATACATGTTTTTCTAGCTGGTCATCATATTGTTGGTGTGCTTTTGAAGCGCCAAGTAATTCTGCGACACTTCATGCAATTGGCATATTCAAGGATTGAAGCATGAACTTGTCATGATTGTCCACAAGAATGTTTGTTGCAAAGATGTGGATTGAAGTGTCAAACCTTTGACATTCTTCAATGGATAAGAATCTGTCATTCCTAGACTGAAGGAGGTTCCAATCATCAATTGTTGGTGTAGCATTATGAATGTTGGTTAACAATTGTCGAAAGCGAGACTGGGGCCATATATGCCTTATTGTCGGAATATTGTTTCCAACTTGATTACAGTGGTAAAGGTTCTCTATAAGCTCCTCCCTAGAGTTGTTCCTGCATAAAGAGGTTTGTCCATTACTGGTGGTAGTTGACCCAAGTCTCCCACAAGAATTATTGAATGATAACTGAATGAGCCGTGGTTTTTTTTTTTGGAAATGGCTCACGCAAGCGACTTTCAATATGTATAAAAATTTTAGATCCTATGAAGCTCATCTCATAAATTAGAATGTAGTGAATATGTTTCATCTCTTCTTGGAACATTGTAATGGAATGACCATGTAAAGGCGTCATGTCCTTGATAGGAATCCTAAGTCCTGCATGTATAGTGGTTACATGTATGTTAAACACTGTAACTCCACTAGGGGAAAGAAGCAATATTGGGCTATGGCCAGTTGTTGCTTGAGAATATAGTGCTTCTTTAATGAAGTGTATAAGGTAGGATTTTCTTGTGCCTATAGTGCCTTGGATGATAATATTCAATGGTTCTTTTGGTTCTCTTACTTGAAAGTATTGGAGGATTATGTCGAATGCACATTGTTGATGTGTAGAAAATGTCTTACTGGAAGGAAATAATAGATTGAGTTCTTGTATGACTTCTACATTCTTTCGATTATAGTTGATGAAGTTTGGTGCAGTTTCCAGTGTATGTTGTGATAATGCGAGCCGATCCCATGGGTGGGAAGTGTCAATCTCTCAGAGTCCCAACATATCAAGAGAAGTGAAGTTGATATTTCCTGTAGGGGCCAACCTTGATAAAGACTGCCATTCATTCATCTCCATGTTTTGTTGTATGGTGATATGGTTATCCTCATCTTCAGATGTTTTCTCATTAGGAGTGTGCACAGGGGTGCGATGAACATGCCATACATGGTAGTCATTTTTTATGATCTCCCAATTAGCCATAATGTCTTCCTTTGAAAGACCTATATATTCAGAGAAGGAACAAAACAATTTTTATAAAAGTATCTAACTCCAACAAAACTCAAAAAAGGCATTGGAATCTTTGTTTGGTATTGTAGTAAAAAGGGGCCATACATGAAAACTCAACAAAGGCATTGGAATCTTTGTTTGGTATTGTAGTAAAAAGGGGCCATACATGGACAACTGCAGGGAGGTGTCTTTTTTTTCCACTTTTCTTTTTTACGTGCTTGGTTGTATGTCCATTTTTTTGCAAGGTAAATCAAACATAAAGGGGAAAGAAAAACATGACGTATTAGATACACATCAATGAAATTCAATCCAGATAAGCAGTTAGGAGAATCATAAGAGACTCGGTGGAATATTTGACGACCAACATCGAGTTTGGTGAAGGTGCGGTTTCATGTGAAAAGGGGTAACTTTTGTAGCATATGGAAAGTTTATTGGGCACTTATGTATCGATCTGCAATTGCTTCTGAGTGCAAACGTCGATAAGCATTTGAGGTAGGGTCCTCAAGATGTGATGTAGATGCAATTATAGCCAACATATGGTGGTACGTATTTGATCTTCCCTCTGCTTTGGAAGCATATTTGGCAATGTATTTTAGAACTACATATCGAGAGAGGACTGGTTGGCAATCTACATTTTCTCTCCATGTTTGGAGTATGTTAAGATTATGGATGTTTAGGAACTCATCATTGTGTGTCGGGTGATATGTCTTTTGACCTAGTTCATCAATGTAGAGTGACGAATCCATTTGTACCTTCCAAGGGAATTTATATATGCATTCAAGGGTAGTCCTTTTTCTACGAAGACATGTTTTCTTAGTGCACTTTGTATGTCTTTGAACTCGATTTAAGAGTTGTTCATAGTCCTCAAGTGGGTTGGAAGCAAATATCTCCTATGTATCTAGCAAGCAAGGGCCATCTTGAATGGATTGATGAATATCCATGTGTGTGTCATGGTTTTCTCTAGGATTCTAGGCTGTAATATAGTTATCATAGAAACTCTTTGCATCATAGATTTGATTTGGGTCTTCCCAATTTAATGTTT
>CBVK0101281979.1:0-31647 GCA_900067695.1 Picea abies | reverse complement strand
GGATATCTAGGTTCAGATGCAGATTAACGGCTCCCATGGCAGAAGAATTGAGACCCATTTCTTCCATTGCATGCAAAACCTGCCCAGTGTATCCGTTTTGCATTACTCCTATGGCTCCTCTCAAGTTTTAAACATAACTACATACCTTCAAAGAAGACATGTCAAGCTATTGAAATATAATGAAGAAATCATTGTTTTGGTTGTGGCATGCTTGATATCAACAAAGTTGTACAGTTAAGATGGAACTAAATCTAAGAATACAAATTCAAAACTAAACCAAAAAAAATTACATATATGTAATGTAACTATTTTAAACAAAGAAAAGAAAGTTAACTAAAAATAAAACAAAACAAAATTGTTGATCAAAATAAGATTGTATGAATATACCAATAAATATTCTACATCATTTATAGCTACACACTGTGCAATTTCAGTACAAAATTGTTAATCAAAATAAAATTGTATGAACATATCAATAAATATTCTACATCATTTATAACTACACAGTGTGCTATTTCAATTGCAAATCATAAACCATTATGTACCTAGTGATGTGTTTACTCATATACACCCAAATACTATCAAAGTCCAATAGTCTATTGAAAATGAAATGTATGTTGAGATGGGAGAATGAACATATATATGTTGATACATACACATATTATTATATCTTATATATCGAAAAGTTTGAATCTGAAATAATATAACTCTATTAGTTTAATAGAACAAGGTACTTTTGTCCTTAAAGTTACAACTAGACTCTGAGACACTGGTACAAATGAAAATATTCCAATGTTGAATGGTTAAAGAACAATAGAAGGCTCTAAAACCCATAGTGCAGACTCCAAATAATAGGGCGCACCTACTTCTTCACAAGTTCACTACCAGGATTAAATGCTCAAGATTTAATGATTCAATTTAATGTAAGAGAGCAAAAGACAATACATTACGAGTATATAAAGAGTTTTCTTGTGGACCAAGTCTAACTTTAGGTTTCGGTCATCCATAACAAGAAGTCATGGGTAGTGCAAACAATAATCATTCATGATAGATAATAATGATGCAAGTAGATATATTAGTAATGGAAAATAATAATGAAGGGTAAGTTTAAGGTTTTGATCATCCATAACAAGAAGTCATGGGTAGAGTAAACAATAATCATTCATGATAGATAATAATGATTGTAAATAAATGTATTAGTAATGGAAAATAATAGTGAAGGGTAATGGCATTAGAGATATTAGATCTCATAGACAATAATACCCTGGCATAAGGATTATTTAAAGAATATTTTACAATTTCTATTGTGAAATGATAGTGGAATATTCCTATTTTGTCGTGCGTGTGATTCTAATTATAAAACCTTCTCTTCTCCTCAAGCATTTGTTCTTCTACCCTTATGTTATTTTTTAGTTTTAGTTAATTGTTTTTATTTAGTTTTATTTTTATTATTTGATCATCATATATATTTAACATAAAAAATATTTATATAATCAAAAATTGAATTGTGGCATCCGGTATAAGTTATATATTACTAAATTCAAGTAATTTCTAATTTAATACTATGTCAATATAAATGAATAATAATTATTAATTATATTTAATTTAATTATGTAGTCATATTAACATTAACACGATTTATCATGTTAATCAACAAGCAAGATTCATGTTAGAAATATTTTTTTTTTAACGCATAGTGTACCCTTTATAACTGTTAACCACTAATTAATATATTAATGCACCACTCTTCATGTTTTTCATTGTTTTGTACGTTATTTCCAAAATATTATAAAGGTCCCTATGAAAGGGAGACAAATCATATATAACTATTAACCACTAATTAATATATTAATGCACACCTCTCTTATGTAGCAAGAAATATAGCACATTAACGTTGACTACTCATGCTACTATGTAAGAATATAAGAATCTATGTAGCGCATTATATATGGGATTAAAATATTAATGTTTGAAGTCACTATTTGTGGAAATTCATTTAATAGTAGTTAAAAATATTTTATTTAATTTGTTTGGTAGGGATTAGTGGTTTGGTGTTTTATTAAATGGAGTTTTATAATAACAATTATTTTAATCATTTTATTAAAATTTAGTGACATCAAATTAATGTAGTTTCTTTTTTTTTAATATAATTAATTCTTTAAATTTGGATAGTTTTAAAGTTAATATTTTATTATCGATTTTTATTGATGTGTTTCTTACAAGTGCATATGCATACACTAAGAGATGAAGGATTTATGGAGTCCGATTTTAATACTTGATTTTTTCTATTTTTTTTATTGGATACATAGATTTTGGATTTGGCCTTTACTGAAATGTGTTTATTATTTCACAACATTACATTTATTAATGTTTGTTTACATAAATTATTCCTTAGTAAGAATGACATACTTTATTTCTATGGTGAAAATGAGGGTGGAAATGATAATTCTTATTATATATATTTTTATATATATGTGTGTGGTGTTGTTGTTTAATTAATATTAACAATACAAAAGTGTAGAGACTCATAAATGGGGCTATATGATCTCGACTTCATTTAAAAATACAATATGGCTATTTAAATCAATCTTTATTATTGGCACATTTAAATTTATTTGAAACATGTAGGGTTTTCTCAATTTTCTTTGCACTAGAGGAGTTATTGATTTTGTTTCCATCATTTGTATTTATTGTTTTTCTTTCTCTTTTTCTTTTTTGAATTGTTCTTCAAATTTATGATGAAGTAATATTATTTCAATGGAACTTTTGAACTGATTGAAGGGATGATTTGTAGTCAAAGAATTAGAATTAGAGAAACTTTTATAATTTTTTGTGGCCAAAGGGAAAAATCAACAGAACTGTCCTAGAAGGAGATTTGATACCAATGTAATGAACAATAATTCATTTATGGAAAAATATCCAACATAGGAAGGACAAAATGTTGAAATTTATATCCCCGGGATGGGGTGCCATGTAGCTCAAGGGATTCCATGTAGACCCCATGCAATTCAAGCCATTAATATGGATAGTCGCCACCCCAAGCCTCATTCTTGGATCAAGGAAGGACTTAAACGCAGACAAAGGATGTAGGCATAGCTCCCTCGCACAGGTTTGACGACAGTCTCAATGAGCCATGGAAGGGGGATGACGACATGTACGAGAGGAGATTGTGCAATCATATAAACTTCTCGGTAATTACTCTAGGTTGGCCATGACATGTTACATTTTGTTTCCTTGCTACATCGAAGCTCCACTCTGCTCATCTATCCATCTCTGTGCTCCCTCATTCTTGGTTTTCTCTGGCCTCCAGGTTCTGTCATGCTGCGTGAGAGAAAGAAACCCAAGAGGGGACCCTCTTGGTACTATTATATTGCAAGGCAGAGATGGTTGCGTGAATTAGAGAGTGCCTCCTCGAAATAAAGAGCCAAATATGCCTCCAATGGCCTATGTGGAGGAAGAAATCCCGGAGGAACCAATTCAGTTTCCACCAGACTCCCTCCTCTACATGGTCCGAGATGCCCAATATAGACCCAACACCAACATTACAACAATGGATATAGAGGCAACAATGGAGGGGAAAACTTGCATTTTCCAAGAAGAAATCCCCCGGACAGACCACCCAGTCGAGCCTCCTTTGGTCACGTCAGACACAGGACACGACTAGAGTTCACCCAACCTTCTTACTCCAGACCACTTGGAACTCATATTTGAGATGAGGAGCTCCACCAACACACCCTCTTTAGTAGCAGAATCGACATGTTGTTTGATTCCTTCGCGAGCACACCGATCAAACAAATATGCCTGACCTGTGTGCAACCTTTTGCATTCACTCCTCATGGTGACACTCCTCACAACGACTCTTTGGATGACAAGTTCCATTTTTAAACAACCCTTCTAATGTTTAAAGCTTCTCAGCCCTCTACACTCCTTTTGGATGGCAATGGGGTTTTTTTTCTTGTCTTCCTATTTCGAATTTATGTTCAGCTTGAATAATCAGTTTTTGGATGCATGTCTAGATTGCACTGTCATAACTCTCTGCTGCCACTTTCTCTGGTTTCAAACTGTATGGTAGAGTAAGTGGTGGCTTATACTTTTGGATACAAGTATAAAAGGTTGCCACCTGTTTCGGTTTCCACTAGTTTAACAAAATAGGTGGAAATCCTATGAAATTGATAAATTTTGTACAGTGATAAAGGTTTAATTAGGTAATATCACTTTTTATTTACAAAAGAAAATGTTAAAATTTATATCGGATAAATAATTATATAAATGATAATGAATGAATGAGATGGTAGAATGATAATTATGATCATATACTTATATGCATTAAATATTCATGGAGATTAAGGGTTGTGTCTCTTAGTTATTATCATTCTTCTTCTTATTATTATTATTATTCATTTCCACATAACCATGCATAGAAACCCTCAAGAACTTCAATACTATCGACATGTATTAATTAAAATAAGATAAATATTTAGTGCTAAGTTCTTTTGCATGCTATTTTTTCTTCAACATCAAAATATGCTATTTATTCCTCTAATCTCACTTCTCATTTTACATAATTACTTCATCAATTATTTTATCTATTTATTCCAATGTATATACATTTAGATGGTCATGCACCTCTTTAGATGTTGAATCTCTAAGAGTTGCTTTGAATGGATGTACATCTAGATGCGTATGCACCTCTCTAGATGTTCGAATGTATCTACATATAGATTCTCATGCACCTCTCTAGATTTTGAATCTTCTAGAGTCTAATGCTTGTGCAAATAAGAAGTAAGACTAAACGAGTGTGTAATTAGAATGGATGAACCCCAAACTTAACATTTACTATGACTCATGGAATCAAGTGCTTACTCTTCATCGTTTATTGCACTACAATGGTATAAACTTTACTAATACATACATGCATAGTCAATGTCACCTAAGTAAAGTTCCCATATCTTTAATCCATATAATATAGGGAAATTAACGGAGTCAAAGAATGCCATTTTAGAGGTCATATATCAAAAAGGAAGACCCCTTTGCAAAACAGCAAAGAAAGTGTATCCCTTGCATGTTGTGATTGAAAAGTATGAATCTCAACCTAAAAAGGCTTTAAAAATTGGACATCGAAATAAATATTTCGAGGTGATTTCAGTTTGATATCCCTGTGAAAAGTTCGTCGTCGTAATATTAATTGTAACTGTACGCATGAGGAAAGATCATACAAAGAGTTCAGAAACTGCTAAAATCATGGCTAATATCAATTTTACCCATGAGAAAATATCATAAAACAAGAAATCATGGCTAATATCAATTTTACCCATGAGAAAATATCATAAAACAAGAGAAGGAGTTAAGCAATTGGGAAAAACCTGAATAGCGCAGACAATCAAAAACAAAACATCCACACTAAAGCAAAGATTTCAGAATCTAATGAAAATGGACTCGTCATTAACCCAGTTTATGTATCGCAGAAACAACTGAAGCTCTTGAATATGATCTAATAAAAACTTTTCTTAAGCATGGGCCACTACTAATTACATGAATACTAGACCGAGACTTTAAACTTAACACAATGTTCCATATGATTAAACATAAAAATGTGAAAGGTCTGACTTTAAACTTAAGGAAATGATATATATGGTTACATATATGATGTGAATGGCCAGATCATAGTGCCAGACGACATATAAATGTATGTTTCCAAACGTACATTTGTCACATATGGAACATGATTGCTTGAAAAAATAGTTCCAAAGGAGCATTTGCCGAGCTATATGGAACGAAGTTTGATAAGGTGACCAAGGTTCGATAAGGTTATTTTATATTCATCACATAAAATAAAATACATAATATAAATATTACATAATAACCATAGTTACATATTACAATATTATCTCAAGATCAAGATGGTAGTTGTAATGTTCATTAACATGTAACATTTATTATCTAATTTATTTTATGACATGGATAAAAATAAAAAATAAACATTACATAATAATTATTCCATACAAGTATAATGTCATAATTAAGTATAATGTTATAATTAAGCCTCATTGTATCATGTCATTTATATCAATACTGATATCATATATCAATGTCAAATAATTTATCTTTATTGTCTTGGAAATTTTCTAGTATATAAATTATTGTAGTGCATACTCATTTCACGTAACACTTGTTAGTTTGAGACAAAGAGGAATTAAACACAAATATAATTATATTTGATATAGAATATCATATACAATCTAATAGTTAGAAATCTTTACTCTTTCTATTTATTCATATATCAAATTAATTTCGGTTACTTGTGTCCCAACCTCGTCTTATTAACCGCACTATCTTGTATAGATATTACACCTATTTTTGTCCTATTATACAAAAGTATTCTCTTCTCCCCTTTCTTTCACTAAGTTCATATACATTGTTTCTAGCATAAAATCGTTAAATCTTGAGTCCTGTTTCAAACACCAATTTTATTCTTTCTCCTTACTTGTGTCCCAACCTCGTCTTATTAACCGCACTATCTTGTATAGATATTACACCTATTTTTGTCCTATTATACAAAAGTATTCTCTTCTCCCCTTTCTTTCACTAAGTTCATATACATTGTTTCTAGCATAAAATCGTTAAATCTTGAGTCCTGTTTCAAACACCAATTTTATTCTTTCTCCTTACAACATCTTTTCATTTTCTTTCATTTGAAATCATTGTTGAATCGTTGTTCATAGACACATTTTCCTTCCTTTGAGAACCAAACTCCCATGCTTCATGAAGTTCAATACCAACTCTCATGTAGAGATCAATTTGATCACATTTGTGATACACATTTTAATCTCCATCCTCACCAAATGATTCCAACTATCTTCATACAATATATTTTATTTTTTCCTTTGACTTGAACTCATTACCACATCATCACATATTTGACTTCTTATGCTTCAACATTCATCTTTTTGTGCACAACTATCTTGTGCATGCTATTTGTTCTTCAAACATCAAAGTATGTTATTTATTCTTCTATTCTCACGTCTGATTTTACATAATTACTTCATCAATTGTCTTATGTGTTTATTCCAATGGATATACATTTAAATGCTCATGTACCTCTTTAGATGTTGAGTCTCGAAAAGTTCATTTAGATTCTGATGCACCTCTCTCGATGGTCAAATGGATGTACATAACGGATCTACATATAGATTCTCATGTACCTCTCTAAATGCACCTCTCTAGATATTGAATCTTCTAGAGTCTAGAGCTTGTGCAAATAAGAAGTAACCCTAAAAGTTGTGCAAATAATAAGTAAGACTGAACCCAAACTTAACATTTACTATGCCTCATTTCAGGGGAGACTTACTCTTCATCGTTTATTGCACTACAATAGTATAAACACTACTAATACATACATGCATAGTCAATGTTACCTAAGCAAAGTTCCCATACCTTTAATCCATAAAATACATACATGCATAGTTGTTACCTAAGCAAAGTTCCCATACCTNNAATCCATAAAATATATAGTGAAATTAACGGAGTCAAAGAATGCCATTTTAGAGGTCATATATAAAAAAGGAAGAGACCTTTCCAAAACAGCAAAGAAAGTGTATCCCTTGAATGTTGTGATTGAAAGTATTCTCAACCTAAAAAGGCTTAAAAAAATGGACATCCAAATAAATGTTTCGAGGTGATTTCAATCTGATATCCCTAGGTGATTTCAAACTGATATCCCTGTGAAAAGTTCGTCTTCCTAATATTAATTGTACGCATGAGGAAAGATCATACAAAGAGTTCAGAAACTGCTAAAATCATGGCTAATATCAATTTTACCCATGAGAAAATATCATAAAACAAGGCAAGGAGTTAAGCAATTGAGAAAAACATGAATAGAGCAAACAATTTAAAAAAAACATAACACTAAAAGTAAAGAAATTAGAATCTAATGAAAATGCACCCGTCATTAACCCAGGTCATGTATGGCAGAAACAACTCAAGCTCTTGAATATGATCTCATAAAAACTTTTCTTAAGCCTGGGCCACTACTGATTACATGAATACTAGATCGAGACTTTAAACTTAACACAATGTTCTATATGAGTAAAATAAAATTGTGAAAGGCCTGACTTTAAACTTAAGGCAATGATCTATATGATTAAATATAACGATGTGAATGGCACAAAACACCTTTCACAACCATGTAAATTTCTTGACAATGTAAAGTAGTATTATGTGTTTTTGTCCGTGGAGTAACAAGGTATATTTCCAGATAATAGTGCCAGACGACATATAAATGTATACTTCCAAACGAACGTTTGTCACATATGGAACATGATTGCTTGAAAAAATAGTTTCACAGGAATATTTGACCAGCTATATGGAACGAAGTTTGACAAGGTGAACAAGGTTTGATAAGGTTAAGTATCTGTAAGTATATGTGTTATTTTGTGTACACTTAGTAACATTACATCATATTGCGAAATAACATGTGAATGCCTGTTTTCTTTTGCCCACATGATTTTAATCATGGATCGATCGATGTTCATAGAAGCATGTCAATATTCATTTGAAGAAAGTAATTCAACCTGTCTAGTCCCCATAAGACTTCTGTAACAGTAAATATTGGACGCAACACCTAGTATTTAATTTCAGGAAGCTCATCATAATGATTGAAAGGGCTCTGGGTCATTAATCCTTGCCTTTACAACCATGTGGTATCCTGGTCATGAAACAAATTTAAATCGAAAGTATGACATAGATGAATGAGATGCTCATAAATAGAAAACGACATGTAAATATCACCAAAACACAGGAACTATCCCCTTAAAACATTCAATTAATTCATAAAAGTTAAAAGTTTGTCATGCCTGCCTCTCGCTTGATCTATTACTTGCGGATGAATAGCAACTCAATGTTACATTCACTATAGATTCCACATGAAATTGGAGAAGTTAGAGTACTTGATTTAACTTAATAGAAGCAACAACAGCTAGGTGGCGGCAATCTACTATAAAACTGCGACACATTAATGAGATAAATGGGCCTTCACTGGAGGGTTAGCATGAAAACGTTTGTTGTACTGCCTGCGCCAATTCCTCCACACTTAGCTTGCATTCAATCCCAATCTACACAACCAGCAGGAAACAGGGTTTTCATGTTATAAAAAGATCAAGCCGCCCAGATATTTCATAGAGTGTAAAAATGTAAAATAAAGGCCTTATGTTAGTGAAAATTGTTTCACCATTACAGGGTTGCAAGATGCAGCAAGGAAAAAAAATTGGGATGAGCTGATCAAAATATGAAACTAAACTTTTGTAGATTGAAGTTTGTTCCGATGAAAACCGAGATGCGGCAGATTCTATACCTTGAGTGTAAGAGAGTTGAGAACCGTGTCGTCTATTGTGCTGATGTTTAGATGCAAAATTTCCAAGGAGAGATTCTCCAAGGCATTAACGATCTTCAGAATTTGGCCTGGTATCTTATGCGATAGGGTTTTCAGGAGAGCATTTGAGCCTGCAATCTTGACTTCCACGTCTGCCACAGCAGATTTGGAATTTGCAACCAGCTCTTTTACGGTCTCGAAGTTAGAATCGATGCTGGTGCATGGCATGAACGACTGTATGTTCTTTGGACGATAGGGATTGCCTGGCTGAGGCGTCCGGGGGCTGGCTGGCAAAGGCCTTGGGCTTACCGGTGGCCTGGGACTCGAGCACGGTCGAGGACTTAGTACTTCTGTGCAGTAAGTCTTCCTTTGCTTCTGGGACTCCAGTGACTGCAACAGCTGCTGTAGCTCCTTGATGAATTCGATAACTCCGCCTATGATTGATGCCTGATCACCCTGAATGCCATATCACCAATTAATACCAGTACAGGCTTGAAGTTTTGGTAATTCCTGAAAAATGATAATAATGACCGGCATATAAAACAATCATTGATGACAAATAGCGCTGATTGGAGGAGATTTTATAATCTTAGCTCATTTTTTTAGAGGTCGCATAACATGTTTATGTGCCTGATGTTTCATACCAGCACCCTACATAACACACTTAGGAATTGAGGAGAAAGGGAAAGTAGAGAAAGCAAGCATATCCACCCTACCAGCACCCTACATAACACACTTAGGAATTGAGGAGAAAGGGGAAGTAGAGGAAACAAGCATATCCACCCTACAATCAATAGTTATAACCATTTTATACTCAATCAACTATTATGTTAACAACAGAGACTACTCTCAATCAACTATATAATCATTTTATACTGAATCAACTATTATGTTTACAGACACCACTCCCACTCCCTAATAGTTATCATTAAATTTCCCTCTCTCTAATTGTTATCATTAAATTTTTATAGTACTTTAGACAATATACTAGAGAGATATTAGTGATTCATGGCAGATAATGCTGATTGGCAGCAGAGATATTAGCCATTCATGGCAAATCATATTGATTTGTACACAGATTTATTTTGAAAAAACAAGTCTCTTACCACAGCTTCCCAGATAAAGATTTAGCAAGATGGGGATTTATTATCACATATATGTTTAGTCACTTTTCAGTGAGTGAGTATATCCGCCAAAGGGATCCAGGATAAGCACTGGCATGGCATTGGTTGGCCATAAATCCCGATGGAGGATATATTGGCAGAGATATTAGTCATTCATGGAAAATAATACTCGCGAGCAGTAGAGCTGTTAGTCTTTCATGCAAATGATACTGATGAGCAGCTAGCAAAAACATAAAGCAGTACACCGATCTCTCATACATGGTTGTGTGTGGAAAATTGCACACACAGATTGGTAGTTTCCAGAGTTTCTGTGCTTAATCCGTGAAGTTAATAAGATTTCTAAGTTTAGATAGATATAACTTTATTTAAAGAGGAATATGATTAGGGTATAGACATTACTCTTTGCACGTAAAATCCAGGCATAAGAGAGCGTAACACCGCCAAATGCTCGTTCATCTGCTTTCTCCTGTTTCGTTCCACAGCTATATGTGTCATACGTTGTTGGCCATCTCCTTCCGCCTGATCGCTAGTTGCAGTTACCAAAGCCTTGAGGCGCTTATGCTTTGGTTTTTCTAAGCCCTGATCTGTTTCGGACTCTGAGAAATCTGATGGATAAATGTGTGAACGCAATTGACAACTCTTAGATTTCTGCAAAAGAGATTTACATGATTCTGACCTAATCCGGTTTTTCACAGAAGCGCCTATAAATTTATTAGAGTCTTTGAGCTCAGATGAAACTGAATCTGAATGGTTCAGTGACGTCGAATTTATGCTCTGTGGTGCGTTTGTATCCGAGCAGCCAAGGCCACCGGGGTTAGCTGAGAAAGAAAAATTAAGAATGTTGTGGTCCGTCTCCGGTTCTAGCTCGGACTCTTGCTCAAGTACAGGTAATTCATGAAGATGCGACACTTCGGTGAAATTATCACCATTCTTGTTACAAGTACTGCTTTCTTCTTCTATGAGACTAATAAATTTGGATGCCTCCTGATGATTATCAGTTTCCAAGAAGTCTAAAATACCAAAGAAGTCCTGTACTGGAGAATTAGCAGCCAAGTTGCCATGAGAGAACTCATGTGAACTGAATATATCGCACAATATATCTCCCATGGGCGTAGCTTCCTGATCCTCCCCAGATTCTATCATGTTAATGCTGAGAGACGGAATTAACAAGCTCGGATCAGATGCAGCTGCTAGATTGCTAGATCTCCCTTGTAGCTGCACATTCAAATGATTCCTTCTTTAAATCTGTTAAACTATGTACTGAGAATATCGAAGCAGCAGCTTGAAGAAACACAGATCTAAATAAAAATGAATTGAATCTAACTGATAATGGGTAATATAATATAGCCTCGTGCACCCAACTATTGTCTGCAAATGAGTTCAAACGTTTACAAAAGTATTCAGCGTAAAAGACTTACGAAAAGCGCTTCCGCCTCTCCGACCATATTCCCTTTATTGTTTAACCAAATATTTTGGAAAAGTGATCTCAAGGAACTCAAGAAAAACTGCACCTGCATTTACATCGAATTCAGTAGTTGTTATTATATGTTGTTAATGCCAAATATCTTCCAGCTATTGAGACGAACTGAAGTATTTATTCGAGTACATTCTATGATACTAGTGGAACTTATGAAAACAATGTAAAAAGATTGTAAGAACTCAGCTTGAATTTGTTTATGCTGTCAGAAAACATGAAATCAGAAACACACGGGACCGACCTTACATTACAGGAAAGTGCGTGCTAATTTCGATAATCATTGCCTTAAAACGTCGACAGTCTATTTTAGAGTACAATTAGGGCATGCAAGCTATCCTTTCCTTCAACTTCAATGGACGATCTGCAATTCGAGTGTAATGCAAGCCCAGGGAACCGGATAGAGATTCTTTGAATAGGGAATGCTAGAAGGAAGAGGGCTAAGTAGGTAAGGGTAATGCAAGGGTTTGAAGGTGTCCGTTGGAATTGCAGGACAGAACTGAAGAGGAAGCAGAAAAGTGTCAGGAAAGAGCCGTGGAGGTGGAAGGGAGCTGAGCTGAGCTTCAGTCACATGGAGTACAGAAAGGGGACATAGGTAGACCTTGCATTTTTCAAAGCACTGACAATTGTATTTGTTTATGTGATATATGCTGCGAGAGCGAGGGACCCCGTGTAGCTCGGCATTCCGAGGCAGCAGGCAATGGCTGTACGTTTTCCTTGTGATTTACCAATAGATTGGGCTCTGTGGATTGTCCATAGGGAATTTATAGCATGCTGTTCCCGTGCTAATGGATTCAGAAAATGACAAAGAGGGTAGAATGGGAGGCGATGCAGGCAATTTGCAGTTGCATTGATTCAACAGTATGAGCAATTGATTATCTTCTGCCAGCGTCTGCTCCTTCAAGTGACCTCATTTACTGTTCCATTAATGTTGTCATCTTGGTAATAACTTCACCATCTATCTCTTTTTCTGCTACCTGCACGCAAAAATGGAATGGCTATTCCCTCATAAATAAGCCTGAAGAAGACCATTACAGGGGCGATGGCTTCATAATTTGGCATAACATATATAGTTTCTCATCTCGACATTTATTTTAATTAATGTTGACATTCGGATGTACGCGAACTGTTAATTCGGTCACAGAAATTGGAATGTTGGTCTTTTTAGCTGCCTCAAAGAAAATAAATAAAAGCTGTATGTGCCTCTGAGAACGATGTCGACTCTACTTGTTATGCACAGAATCTTATAACTTGTCATTCGCTACAAAGAAATCGCAATTTCAAAGAAGAGAATTAAAAGCTGTTTGTCCCTCTGAGAACGATGTCGACACTACATGTTATGCGCAGAATGTTATAAGTTGTCATTCTCTGCAAAGAAATTGTAGTTTTGGAGAAAAGACAAAATGGTACATCCATTCTACCAAAAAATATTACTATTACTATTTATCTTGACTTACGAGTTTCTTGCTTAATCACATTTTCACGTTTGAAGCGGAGGGTAAAAGAATTATAAGCTGTTTGTCCATGTGAGAACGATGTCTGCTCTATATGTTATGCAGAGAATGCTATAAGTTGTCATTCGTTAGGTAAAATTTGCATGATTAGCTTTTGATTAAGAAACTGTAATCTAAAGGTATTTCAATCGTCAAAATCACTTAACAATAGTATTCTACTTCAGTTATATCAATCAATAACTGACTATATATATCTATTTCAAACTTGAATCCTCTAAACAATTTTTTTCAAAACCAATCAAGTGTTTATGATGATAAGGTACGGATTAATAAAATGCAAAAAGAGTATGGGGATAAGACTCCACTATAGGGAAAAGTGAGGGATCTACTAAGCCTAAAAGGAGGTTAATGCAAAAAAAAAATATATATATACTATTCCAACGTAAAGGTTATATGGACATTTTAGGGTAAGCCTAAAAGGAGGTTAATGCAAAAAAAAATATATACTATTCCAAGAAAAGGTTATATGGACATTTTAGGTTAAGTTAGGAAAAAGGTTCCAAAGTGGTTCTTGGAGTGTCAGGTGGAAAGTTAATGCCATGCATAATTAAACCTAGTTTTTAATGGAAAATCATTCCATTCTAATTCTAGTCTCATTCCATCCTAATCCATTCTAATTCCACACTTTACGATTTCTAGTCAATGTGACATTTGCTTGTAGAATTCATGTTGGAGGGCGAGCTAGGGAAGCTCTATAACCCTACATTATCCATGAATCCATAGAATTTTAGGTGAGTTATGTCAAGGATTCGGTGAAAAATTCTCATTAGATTGTTTTGAAAAAGGATGGAGCCTTGGAGTGAAAATTGTTTGGGTGGTTTCCCAAGGTGTGAAGCATGGAGGGTTCTTGGAGACTCTTAAGTCTAGATGGAGTTCCAAGAGTCACATTTCTTTGAGACTTCTAGGTCGTCCTACGTTAGAGCCCTAGAAGGGAAGTGGGATAGCTCGAGGTAATGCGATGCAGAGAAGGGGGTACACTTCATTGGGTTGTGGAGGATGATGGGGAATGAGATGTTGTATGTTGGAGTTGTTGTTGGAGTTTGGTGCTTTTGGTAGATAACACCTGCACTATCTATGAGACCATAATTGGATTTAGATAATCTTTTTCTCTAGTGGAGTCATAGACCTAACTCGAGGGTGACCTACTACTAAGAGAATTGGAGCAACAAAGTCTATCACTCGGAGGAAGGTTTGAGGTATACAACTAGTTGGTTCCATTTACACAGGATAATTGTGAGGAATATGGTTTTGTGTGCTTAATGTTATGTTTTATCCTGTGTACATATGTTTTTTATAATTTATGTCTAATTATACATGTTTAGATTGTTATTATTATTATGTTATATGTTACATTTCATGGTAGTGTGAATATGCATTCATAATATGGTATAATTATAGTATTAGGGGTACTTTGTTGAGAAATTATACTAGTAAAGTGACCATGAAGTATAACTAATTGTATCATAGTTATTAAATTATGGTAAATTTAAGTAAGGTTTGATGAAAATGAAAATGTATCGAAAATAAAAACAAAAATTGTAAGAATGTGGCTCAATTTGGAGATATGTGTGTTACAGTGTTGGTATCAGAGTAATTGATTTGCAATTTCATCTTGTAGGATGGATGTGTGATTATATTTTGGTATCAAAATATAATTTTTGAAAAATTAAAAAAATAATAAGTACCCCATACTCTCAACAATGAACAAAGTGTATTAGGTAGTGTATTAGGTGTGTCGCAATGCAGTATATAACATTCTAGTTGTATGGGATGGAATTTAGTACGTAGAAGAAAAATCTGCAAAGTGCATACAAAGTGTTTGATGGAATGCCTCCATGGCATAATTGAAAATTTTGGGTATATATAAAATTCCTAAAGACCGACAAAAGAACAAAAAATCGAAGCTCACTTTCCTATATGTTGTGAAAAATATATATATGATGTAATGGGAACCTATGAATTTTATAAAAACGTAGTTGCATAGTTTCCTTAAGTAAATTTGAAATAGAAATTTTTGAATTCGGTAAAATTCCTAAATTATGGGTGCAATCTAGAATGTGATAGGATCAAGAATGTCAATTTGATGGGTATGTGTATCAAATTAATTGTTTTATGGTCGATTTTAGTGAAGCATACAGGTAAATAATACATAGTCGAGGTATCAAATTTCATGGCATATAGAAAAAAAAAAATGTAAAAATAGACATTTTTGACAAATTAGAAATTTTTGAAAATTATGAAAAAATGGGAATTTTGGGGTTTCCCTATATGAAGTGATGAGTGGATGATGTAGAGGCATGAGGGGGAGCCAAGTTGAAAAATGGTGGACACATGCCATCCCAATATTTACTTCAAGAGAAAGTTTTTCTTTGATGGGTGAGCACTTTCAATCCCGAATTATTATGTCTCGATCATTCAATCATATTAGCCTCCACCATTGGATTGTTTCGGGTGCAAGTTACTTATTATCAATTGATAAAATTGATATCCAAACAAGAATCATATCAATATCCATTGTTGAATTTCTCAGGTGGAAAAGAGCTCATTAAGGGTCAATAATCTTTGGACCTGAGACCTAATTCATGTTGTTTATTGTGATGAAGGTAAGTATTGGATGCTTTGGGAAGAAAATACCTCTTAAGTGTTGATCACCATTGAATATGAAACCTAATCTCTATCATTATTCACAACAAATTATGGACATTGGATATTTTAGATTGGAGGAAAGCCTTAGTGTCCAATCACTTATATCCTTGAAACAAATGTGAAATGTCAAATTAGATTAATTTGCACCATTCATTTTTTTGGATGCATCTTTCCTCATTATCGGTCAAGCACTCCTCATTCCAAATAATATTTCGACCATGTGATTTTCTTCAAGTCATAGGATTATTCCGTGTGGTGAAAAAGGAAAAAGGTGTAGGTGGGGCCACAAATTTTCTAAAATAAAGTGGAGAGAGAAAGAGGAAAGAAGAAAGAATAAAGAATAAAGAGGAAAAGAAAGAAGCTCATAGGGTGAATGGGAACCTAGGTGGCCAGGTAGATGACATGGGACATGCCACATGGGACCTGACCACTACATCAACATGCACATGTCATGTCATGTCAGCAAGGATGCCACATTTGCAAACAATGCCCCATGTTTAAAAAAATATGTTAAAAAAAAACAAGTTTAAAGTGAAAAAATTGTCTTGGCTATAACAAGAGAAAAATAACTCCAAAGTAAGTGAAAATTTGAGGTTAAGTCCACATTGTAAAGATCTATAGAAATTCTAGTGAGGGTCATTGGTAATTTCTACTCCAATTTTCCAAAAAAAGGAATATTAGTGTTTTTTGAAGAAGAAGGGATTGTAGCCTAATTAACAAAAAAAATTTACATTTATGCGTAAATCTAACAAAAATGGTTTCTTGCACTTTCTTTTATAGATTTGGGGTACATGCATATTAGATAAAGTTTAGTATGAGGACCAAATGTATGGAGCATGCACAAGGAACCTACAACCATGAAGAAGAAGTGAAAGTCCTTAATATCAACTTAGGCAATGGAGAGATATAATCTAATGTGCATAGAAGTGGAATAGAGCTCATAGAGATGATTGAAACTATGAATATTTTGAGGATGGAAGTGCAATTTTTTAGGGATTATAATGAAAGCATTATAAGCTCCCAAGAAGAGAAGAACCACATCAACACTCAACTATTGTAGAGTCTGAACAATTTGTAGAAGAAAATAAATAAGGAATCTAATGCAAGGTAGGAAGTAGATCATGGACCTCATTATAGGAGGGATGAACACATAGGATCTATTATCTTTAGAAGTGTTGGTAGGAATTATCATTCACCTAAACATTCAACTAGAAGAGAACATTTTAAGTACCTGAATAGATCTGAATATAACTCTCAAAATAAACCCACAATATCAACAAGAATAATCCAAACCATTCACCTAATACTGAACAAAAGAAATATAGAAAACTCTTGAGGTAGGTTAACACCATATATTATTCCTTATGGAAGGAATGTTCTCCCCAAGAAACACTTGCTTGTTACAATGACAATATTCTTCGCTATGTTTCATCACATTTCTTACACTTCTTATATAGCTCTCTCTATCTCTTAGGAACCTTATAGAGAGTCTTCTCACATTTATTACATCTAACTACCATAGAGGGTCTTTATTAATATAGTGGACCTAGTCCACCTTACATTGAATGAACACATTCTCATATATTAAATGACTTCCACTAATAATACATAACCACATTCTCATTCGGTACCTCCCTAAGTACCCCATATTACGTCCCTAGGTATACTACATTACATCCCCCTTCACATGTTTCATCCTCGAAACACAAGAATAGACCATACAACATGACCGGCTAAGGAATGTATCCAATTGGTACCAAGTACTACCATCCATCCATCCCAATGGAAGTTGAACACAATGTTCATCTATTGCCTTGCCACTCTGATCTTGCTCTGCATCTTGTCGAGGTTGCCATGGGATTGTTTTTGTAGCCTGATATCTTCCTTAGTGTTAGTAGTCCTCCATGCACCTCTTGATCGGTTTCCTGTCTGGTGCCCCGTTGGTGCATAAATGTGTTGAAGCTCACATCTTTTCCTTGATGATTGTTGTTTCTCTATATGATGTGGACGACAATATACAACAATTGTAGGAATTTGTTCGTTTTTCGTCAAATCTGCAAAACATTGTTCCTTTGAGTCAATGACCTCCTTGGCTTCCTGATTGTGTCCTTTATGTTGTTTTGCTTCATCTCCTTTTGTAGACTCTACTTCCGATTCAACTTCGGACTCGACAATAACTACTTTGCTAGACTCTATGGGCCCACCTTTCTTATTAAGAGACACATCTTGCAATGTGATTTTCTTTTTCTTGTACCACAACTTCCACAACTTCTTTTTCACATTAATATTAATGATACCCACTGATTATATCCAAGTATATCCCAAAACAATATCCACTTCATCTGTATCCATAGTAAAAAAATCAATATGTAACACATATTTATCCATACTCGGCTTCAAATCTTTAAAAAAATTAACATTTTCACCATCAACCTGTGTGTTGTGAATATTCTTTCCAGGAACTTGCAATCTATTAACCACCTGAATATTGATAAAATTTTGTTGGCAACTAGGGTTAATAGAAACAATTACATTTTCTTTATGAATGCAACCATGAACTTGTAATATATATTTTCCATATGAAAATAAACCATTGGTAATGTCTTTATCCTTACTCTTTGTATGATACCACTTGTCTAGAAGTATTTTTTCAAATTCTTTCTCAGAAAGTGACATCCACTTAGAATGGTGAAATGATTGCCACTATATGAGAGCATCATCTTTGCAACCCTAGTCTACAAAATATTTCCAGTGCTCTTTTCATAATGACTTGTGAGATTGTATACATTCTTCAATACTAGGGATATCATATCTTCCAGTTAAAAATATCATGCTTGGAATAAATCTTCAACAAAAACTAGGGTTTAAAATAACTTAGTGCAGAAAATCACGGCTTTTTTCGGAAAAACCCTGAAAAAACAGTTGAATTTAAAATGCTCATAAGTTTACTTCCCGGACTCCGTTTCAGCTCATGCTTTTTTTGAAATTGGGTATTTTTCCGAGAGAAATTCAAATATCCAGTTTTTGTTTCCAAATTCATCTCATAAATATTCATATATGAACTTGTAGTGTGTCACCCTCTTTTTCTCTAGAAAAAATCTGAAAAAAGAACAAAACATTCTTCCCTTCTTTGGCCAAGGAAAGTGCTCTGATACCAATTGTTAAGAACCTGAATATATCTAGAGATAAATCTCAAAATAAACCCACAATATCGACAAGAATAATCCAAACCATTCACCAAATATTGAACAAAAGAAATAAAGAAAACCCTTGAGGTAGGGTAACACCATATATTAATCCTGAAGGAAGGATAACACTCCTCAAGCAATGCTTGATTCATTTACCATATTCTTAACTATTTTTAATTACATTTCTTACACTTTTTTACATACCTCTCTCTATCCCATAGGAACCTTTTAGAGAGCCTTCTCACATTTATTACATCTAACTACCATAGTGGACCTTTATTAATATAATGGACCTAGTCCACCTTACATTGAATGACCACATTCTCATATATTAAATGACTTCAACTAATAATAAATAGACACATTCCCATTGGATACCTCCCTAGGTATCCCATATTTCCTCCTAAGGCATACTGCATTGCTTTGGTACAAGAAAAAGAAAATCACTTTGCAGGATGTGTTTCTTAGTAAGAAAGATGGGTCCATGGAAGATAAAAAACAAGTTATTTTTGAGTTTGAAGATGAATCAGAGGAAGAGTCTACAGAAGGAGATGAAGCAAAACTACAAGAAGGAAATAATCAAGAAGATAAGGAGGTCATTAACTCAAAGGCACAAAGTGTTTCATATTTGAAGAAAAAAGAACAGATTTCTACAATTGTTGTATATTGTCATCCACACCATATAGAGACACAACCGTCATCAAGGCAAGGGCATGTGCATCAACACCTTTATGCACCAATAGGGCACCAGAAAGGAAATCGATCAAGAGGTGCATAGAGGACTACCAGAACTATGGGAAGAGCTCAGGCTACATAAACAATCACATGACAACCCCAACATGGTGTAGAGAGAGGTCAGGGTGGAAAGGCAAGAAATGGACATCATGTTCGACTTCCATTGGGATGGATGGATGGTCATACTTGGTCGAATTTGGCTACATTTATTATCCGATCAAATTGCATGGTTTATTCTCGTGTTTCGAGGAAGAAACACATGAAGTGGGATGGAATGTAGTATACTTATGGAAGTAATATGGGGTACCTAGGGAAGTACCCAATGGGAATGTGGTTATGTATTATTAGTGGAAGTGATTTAATATATGTGAATATGGTCATTCAATGTAAGGTGGACCAGGTCCACTATATTAATAAAATCCCACTATATTAGTTAGATGTAATTAATGTGAGAAGGCTCTCTACAAGGTTCCTAGGGGGTAGAGAAAGTTATATAAGGAAGTGTAATCAATGTAATTAAACATAGTGAAGAATATTGTGAATGTATCAAGCATTGATTGAGGAGTGCTATCCTTCCTTAAGGATTAATATATGGTGTTACCCTACCTCAAGGGTTTTCTCTATTTCTTGTGTTCAATATTTGGTGAATGGTTTGGATTATTCATGTTGATATTGTGGATCTATTTTGAGATTTATCTTCAGATCTATTCATGTACCTAACATAACATGCATTCTTAGATTTAGAAATAAATCCAAGTATATCTCCTATCAAACATCAAAGGAGAAGGTCTTAGTTGGAATATTTGCAAGGAGAAAGTGATAATCTTAAGCCACCAACATTTGATAGAGTAAAGGAAAGGTGAGGATGTTGAAGAATGGTTGTTGGGTATGAGAACACATTTTCATGTTCATAATTACTCTTCAAACCTTTAAGTAAGAATTGTTACCTATCATATTCAAGGGAAATCATCCACATGGTGGGATTACTTTAAGTAGCTTAATAATTTGGATGAGAAAAGAGTCTCTTGGAAGCAATTCAAGAAGTACTTTTAGTAGAAACACTTCTCAGAGAATTAGTATGATAAGAAGATACAAGAGCTCTTTGAATGCAAGATTGCAAACATGACCATGGAAGAGTATGAAAATAATTCTTTAGAACTTTTGAGGTATGTGTGTTTCATGAAGGATGAAAAGGTGGAAATTTAGAGATTATTAAGTGGACTTCCATTGTTTTACATGAATAAGATTCAATTTGATGAGCCCAAGACCTGGAAGGAATCCATAAGAAAATATAAATATGTGTATGAATAGAACAAAGGAATACCATATTTTATAAACACTTAGGATGATAAGAAGGGAAATATGGAGTAGAGAAAGAAGTAATTGAAGCCATAATTTTCCAAGAACAACTCAGAATCATATTAGCCAAGACAATAAGATCAATGTGAACAAAATATGTCAGATTCTTTGGGGAAAACGCCAAGGTAGCAACCAATAAGGTGTCGGGGCTGTGAAGGAGATAACTTGTACAAGGATTGACCACACAAGGGGAATAATATGGATATTGAAAACATCCAAAAAGATCTATGTATCCTTGGAAAGAATATATGAATGTTTTCAATCTTATATGATTGAAGTACAAGGTAAATAATAATTCTCTCATAGCTATTTTGATTGATTCAAGAGTTATTCATAGTTATATTGATCCTAAGCTAGTTGAAAGGTTTAAATTGAAGAAATGCGATCGTGAAAAGTATATGATGGTTAATATAGCCACTGGAACCAAGATAAGAATCAATGACCTTGTCAAAGTTTTTCATGTATATATGAATGAATTTAACACAAAAACATATTTCAACATGATACCACTTGGTTCATATGATTATTTGACTGGTATGGTTTTGTTGGGAAAATATCATTCTATCCTATATTGATACAACAAGGCTTTCACGTGCATTAATGAAGAAGTGAACTTGAGAACAATTCAGGGTATTCCAAGGGTAGTATGAGTGAGATAAATTTCATCCTTGCAAATGAAAATAATCCTTAATAAAGGATGTCAAATATAGGAAACTCATATGGAAGAGATATCCAAAGATAAGGTGCCAAATCTTCGGGATTATGTAGTCCTGAGAGATATTGATGCGAGATACTAGGTTGTCCACCTAAGAGAGACATTGATTTCTCTATTGACCTGATGCCTGGAGCCACCTTAGTGTCCAAGATTCCTTATAGGATGATCACATCAGAGATAAAGGAATTGAAAAAATAGTTTGAATAAATTTTGAAGAATGGGTTAGCATTCTCAAGTGTCTCGCATTGGGGTTCCACAATGCTCTTTGTGAAGAATAAGGATGGAAACCTAAGGTAATGTATTGATTTTTTGCCAGTGAAATAAGATTACCAGAAAGAAAAAATATCCTTTTCCAAGAACTGGTGATCTTTTTTGTCAACTAAAAGGTGAAAACATAATTTCCAAGGTTGACATGAGGTCAAGATATATCCAAGTAAGAGAAAAAGAAGAATATATTAGCAATAAAACATCTAGGACAAGGTATGGCCATTCCGAGTTTTTAGTGGTGTGATTTGGGTTGTCAAATGTACTAGATATTGTTTTGTTCTTGATGAATGTAGTGTTCAATGAGTATTTGAATACATTTTTATTGTTTTCTTGGATGATATCCTCATATAGTCCAAGACATAGGGGGAGCATGAACAACACTTTATATTAGTGCTACATGTATTGAGGGAGCATAATTTGTATGCAATGTTGATCAAGTATTTTATCAGAAAAAAATCCACTATTTGGGCCACATTATGTCATAGGAGGGAACAAAAATGGACCTAGAAAAGATTAATACAATCAGAGAATGGCCAACATCAAGAAATGTTAAAGAGTTTAGATCATTCATGGGAATTGTAGGTTATTACATAATATTTATTGAGGTATTTTCAAAGATTTCACATCCAATCACCTCTTTGCAAATGAAAGGTGTAAAATTTGAATGTGAATAAATCTTTTACCATTTCAAACATTTTTTGACAAGTCCACTCATACTAAAGATTGTTGACCCAAATGAATAATTTGTGGTGTGTGTGAATGCTTGTAAAGGACTTGGTGGAGTTTAAACCCAAAATGGACATGTTATTTTCTATGAGTGCATGAATTTTAAAGAAAAAGAAATGAACTAGTCCACACATGACTTAGAGATGAAAGCTATTGGTTATGCATTAAAAATGTGGAGATATTATCTTATGGGAAGAAATTTTGAACAGGGGATAGACCATAGTGGTATGAAATATTTGTTGGGATAAACAACACTAAATGCTAAACATGTTAGATGGATGTAATTTCTCAATGATTATGACCTTGACATAAAGAATATCAAAGGAAAATAGAACAAAGTGGTTTATGAACAAAACAAGATGATGCATGAGATGCATGCTATAGCCATACAAACGTATAGCTTAAATTTAAAAATCAGAATTTTAGAGGCTATAAATTCATATCAACATTATTTGAAAGTCAAGGAAATCTTACCACAAGATAATTTACAAAAGGAAAATAAATATTACAAGACAAAAAAGGATGAGATTCTCTTATATAGGAGAAAAGTAAATGTTCCTAATTCTCACGAATTGAGAAAGTGGTGTTAAAATAAATCTATAATGTGAATTATGATAGACATCTAGGATACTAGAAACCATTACAATTGTAAGAGGTTAGTATGCTTGGCCTAGAATGAAGAAAGATGTGGATGATTACATCCCCAAGTGTATGGATTCTCAAAATTTAAAGATTGAGTATAAACATATGGTTGGATTGATACAACCATTGTCCATTCCTGAGTGGAAAAGGGAGGTTGTAACAATATATTTTATTACCAAGATACCTAAAACAGTGAAACAAAATTATTCCAGTATGGTAGTGATGGAAAATCTCACAAAGGATGCACATTTTATTCGAGTGAAACTGACACATAAATAAACCAGCATTGTAGAAATTTAAATGAAGTAAGTATACAAGCTACATGGTGTGCCTAAATAAATAGTGTCTTACAGAGATACCAAGTTCACTTCCAAATACTAGAAATTACTATTTAAAGGTGTTGGGACAATTTTAAATTTTAGTGCGACATATCATCTAAAGTCAGAAGGGTAGATTGAGAGAATAAATCAGGTGATTAAAGATATGTTGAGGATATACATTATGGAAAAGTCTCCCTGATGGTAATATTATCTTCATTTGGTTGAGATTGCATATAATAACATGTAACATTCATATTTAAAGATGATCCCATTTCGAGCATTGTATGGAAAAAAGTGAAACACAACAGTGAGTTGGCACAAACCAATAGATAGATAAAATGTCGAGACAAAGTTTCTCAAAGAAATGGAAGAGAAAATAGTAAATATAAAGAAAACTGTAAATGGTTCATAGGACAAGAAGAAAATGTATCCAGACAAATACAGAGAACACAAATAATTTTAAGTGGGTGATCATGTATTTTCACTAAAGTTGGGAAGTTGCTCAAAGTTGGAAGCATGATGTCGTGGACCATTTGATATCCTAGGAAGGACTACACTTGTTTCATATATGCTAATTTTTCCTACATCCATGCATGTGCATAATCTGTTTCATGTGTATTTTCTTAAAAAGTAAGTTCCTAGTCCTAAGCACATAATTAATTGGACTGTGATCCAAGTGGAACACGAGGGTGAGTTATAGTACCATTTTATGTGAATATTGGATAGGAAAATTAAGGTTCTCTGTAATCATTTCTTCATCTTGGTAAATTCTTAATGGACCTACTACGTCCTTGAATATTCTATGTGGGAGAAGTACCCACAACTATTTGAGTAATTTTGATTGTACATTTGTATATAATGCACTGAGGATAGTGAAAAAGGAATGGGGATAAAAATGTAATACCCCCAATTTGACCCCAAATTGTAATTGTGTATGTGTACATTTTATCTTTTAGGATGGGGAGATAGCATATTTTGGGATAGAGTTTCTATGATGATCAAGGTTGGAGAGCATGTATTGTAATATGTACAAAAACTGATTAATAAAATACATCATGGATGTAGACCAAAGGATGAAAGAGTATGGGGGGCTATGACTCCACAAGAGGGAAAGGTAAGGGTGATTTGAATACTCAAAAGGTGTTGATGTCAAGAATATGATATAATATTGCAAGAAAAAGTTCCATGGGAATTTTATCCTTAGTTTGGAAAAAGGTTCCAAAGTGGTTCTTGGAGTGTCCAATGGAAAGTTAAGGCCATGGATACTTAAATATGCATACGTAAGTATGCATATTTAATTTAATTATCTCATAGATAATTAAATACACATCGGAATACATTAAACAAAAAACACAGAGAGAAATTATCTTTGCAAGTAAATGTTCACCAACTGGTTGCAGATCAAGGATGTTCCTCCCAACCATAGACGATGTTGTCCATTTAATCTCAACAGTAGGTCACCCCCGAGCCAGGGCTATGAATCCATAAGGACAGGTCATAAGCCAATTATAAATACACAGTACTTGGCTAAATAGTTCTCAGGTTTCCCAACCTCACAGCAATCCTAATTTCCATCTCTCTTTCCCCCTCAGCTTGCACAACCCCAAGAAATGAACACCTTTCTCTGCCATGCAGTCCCTAAGGCTATTCCATTTATCTCTAGAGCTCTAGTGCTATTGGTCAGGAAATATCCCGACTGGAAATTCCAAGGAATCTCAGTTGTGGACAGTTCCATCTGAACTGCCATCAAGTTCATGCACACAGGCATAGGTTCCCTCCGGGAATGATCAGTAAATCATTACATCCATTCAATGATGGCTCTCCTCTTTCTTCCATTCATTTCCATGCTCAGGACAAGAGAACATGAACTAGTAGTAGTGAGTGAAGAGGAAGAAGAACGAGTGAACCAGTGAGAAGAGGATGAACCAAGGGAATAATGACCCCAAAACAACCCCTAGACAAGAGCTGCATGGCCTCCCTCGAAAGAAGCTCATGTAACCCCTTCTTCTCAATAAAATAAATTATGGGTAAATAAAATAATAATAACAAGAGTTATCCCCTCAAGCCCCCTCTCTCGTGGAATCATAGCCCCCTATCTCTTTTTTCCTTGTCGGTCTTGCAGCCAGCGGTATATTTTATTAATGTATAGGAAGTGTTACATTTCCTAGGTACTCTTGCCCCTTTTAAACTTTATTGTCTCACCAGCCTAAGTCATATTTACATAATACATTATAGTTTATAAGGGTTACAACCGAGATGTTACATCCCCCTCCCCTTATTTTGGCACGGTCCTCAGTGCACAACACCATTCTGATGTTATTAATGTTACATTTCCAGGCCCTCTAGCCTTAATTCACACAGGCAATCCATCCCAATCTTATATACATAGAAACTCTGGCCTAAAACATGTATGCATAGGCATTCCGACCCAAAACATGTATGATAATATTTAGAATTTATATTTCTGGCATCAGTTCCAACCAACAAGCTCTCCTTCGCTCTCAGCCCTGCACAACCCAAATAAATGAACCCCTTTCTTTGCCATGCAGTCGCTCAGGTTGTTCCACTTCTCCTCGGCTCTAGTGCACTCGGCTAGGAAGTTTTAGAGTTGTGGGTTCCAGAACTCCTATTGTAGCAAGTCCAATGGACTTTCTTCCTTCCATGCCTTTGTCATTTAGTTTCTCCAACATCACCTTATTTTCTCTCATAGTCCGGTACTTTTCTAGATCTTCAACATTCATCATTTTCCTACAATATTTCAAATTAGTGAGCATGTCAGTTCAAAATCTCTGCATAAAATTCTCATTCTTTCTCATATTGTAAGAGAAAATTTTCATAATCCAATACAATACTTATCTATTTGGTTCATGGATTTGCATCCATATGGTTGTCTCATTAATTTGGCTAACTATTTTCCTTGATGTACCCATTTTGTGCATGAACCTAATCAATATTTATCAAAGTGTCCTCTTCCTTTTGGTCACTCACTTTCCAGGCCTAGGCTCAGGCATCCCCTTTTCTACTATGTCGTCCCTCAGGTGATCCATCTTGCCTGACCATGTTTCTCTTGCACAAGAATTTTTCTAGGGACACAGGGTTTTCATGTCACAACAATAGCCTTTTCCATGCTTTCCATATTGCATATCCAACATCTCATCTGTATTATACACATGCAGTCATCATGTGATATCGTTATAACCATTTCAAACATAAATGTCAAATCTGTTTTATACAGGAAAATAAAATTTTCCAAGCATAATCTTTCTGCTCATAATGGTTGGCTCTCTAGTTGTATATATCAGTCTTACTTATGGGATTACATCCCTCCCATATCCAATACCATTCTACCCGCAATTTCTTCAATTTACATTCTGCCAAAACAATTCGTCATTAATTATCAAATCATAATTCCCAAAATTGTTTTATATAAGAAAAATAAAACTTCTAGACATGAGCTTCTGCTCATAAAAATTTGACTCTTGCAACAATAGGCATTGTTCTTCTTTATGGGCTTACAACACTGCCATATCCCAGATCCCTTTCCTCCTACAATTTCAACATTCTTGAACCAAACAAATTTTCACTATCTCATGTAGAAGACATATATTCTCATGGCAATGTTTCAAAACAAAATCACAAAGTGCTCTTATAATTGTTTACAACTACAATTCAATTACTTCTATAAATACAACTATCAATTGGAATGAACTCATCATTACATACACATGTATTATTAGTCACACAGACTTTTGATAATGCCACAGTTAATAAGATAACAATCAATGTGCCAATACCCATGGTCAAATCTACACAATGCATCCATGCATTGACTACATAATACCACATAACTATGTCATGTATTCCACCATGATGAGTTGGAAGGTCTGGTCAATGATTCAACACACCATCCACACACTTCCTACTACTTTCCTAACTATTTGGTTGCCTTCCTTTTCCACCCAAACACAACACCAAGAATATAATCCTTAAGTGCTCTTCATTGTTGGAAAAGAGGTTGCAATCCAAAAATCATATATATAGTAGATACTATTGAGCACTCACATAGTGTTATAGCCATTCCATATCCAACCATATTATGTTCTCACACATGACTATCTCTATGGATATTCATTGTTATATAAGGAGTATGTCTCCTGAATTACCTGGTTATGATCCCATAACCAATCATAACATAATATGCAACTCACATTTTATCTAAGTGAATTCTAGAATCAACAACACTTACACACTCTGGGCCTTCGGCCATTACATATCATTTTAAATACTGAAAATTAACTGAGGGAATCCTTACCTCGGCCCCCTTCAACATTTATGCATCAAGGGAAACTAAATGCATACCTGCCTGGTTGTTACCAACCTACTTGTTGTTGTCTGACCAATTGGTATTTGTAGAAGCTCACAACTTTCCCCTTCATCATTTTGATCACCATTCCTGCCATCCTCATGGGTCTTCACCTCGATGGAAATTATAAGCAACAACAACATCTACATATTTAACCCTGTTGTATCATTTTTCTTGAATACATAAACCATCCTTAGTCATACTCAAACATTATTTCATAATAAATGACTATTCTAAGTTCACCAACATGTTATATGAATATCCAAGCATGCACATATGCAAAATTACACATCTATATGCACCAAGAATTTACTGTCAGCATGCCTACTAATGCATATGCAATTTAACTTCATTGTATGCTTCATGCACTCTAGTGCATTTCTATTTCAATTCACTTATTTATTTATCTATTTCTGTTGTAGTTGGTTGTCCTTGAATTCCTTTAGATCCTTGATGCCTTGTGTGATCCCATTCTTCTCCCTTGCACTATGGTTCCCTGGGTCTGAACACTTTTCCAGACACGTTCTATTGAAGGAAAATCTCCCTGCAGACAGGTAGATCTCCTCTTGAGAGATAGACTCTTAACTCTTAAGACAAAAGACACTTAACGTGGACACTGACTTCCTTTCAGATCTATACAAACTAATGCATGAGGAGGAAGGAGAACATAAGTACCTTTTTACTGACATTTGTCCTTGCACACTCCGAGTTAAGCTCCGATATTTTTCTCCTCGATGAGCCTTGTAGACAAAAAATAGTACAACCACTTCCTACTCTATTGATATTAGCTCGAAAATAGATCTATCTATCAATGATAAGTTCATGTAAGATCAAACGCGAACTAGAAAGAAACAGGCCAAGCGTGTCATATTAATGAGAACAATGACAGAAGTAACTTACAACCATGGATGCAAATGCGACAGCTTCGTCAAGTCCCCTTTGTCTAACCCTTGCTCAAAAGATCCATGACCTCGATGATAAAAGCTTCACTGATTACTCTCCTCCAGTTCACTATGTGTTTCCTATGAGATCATAGGTTTCATGCTTGCCATTCTTCCCCCTTTTCACCATCATAGAGCCTGTTTATATAGGTTTAGAGAGGCTTAACCTATTGAGGTATCTTTAGGGTAGGTTGAGGAATTCCCTCCTTAGATCAGGGATATTCTCCTAAGATCATGATTGAACCAGGAATTCGAATGCAACTACCTTCCAAACTTGAAATATCCTCCCCTTATTCTCCTCAACAGATCAACTGTTGCCCAGATTAGACAACACTCCCTCAAAAGGGGCATCAGGGCGCTATAACGCTACCTAGTAGGCTCAAGGGGAGAGCCAGCGCTTCAAATATTAGTAGCACTCCTTTAGAGGGGTGGTTTAGTGTTATAACGCTCCCTAGCACCTTATAGGGGAGCACCAACGCTCCTAAGGGTGATGTAGGGGAGCGCTCCCTTCTAAAAGTCTAGTTTGAGAGCTCCTTTTAGGTGGCAAGAGATACCTAACTTTAGTTAGCCATTCTCCTTCCTTCAAATCAAGTGTTTGAGATATTCGAAGTATCTCCTTGGTGTCGTCATCATGGCAGTATGCTTTGTTTGACATTTGCGACACTTGTGAATAACATGCGACACTTGTGGCAGTTGTGAGGGACATGCAACACTTATCAAAGTGAGCAATGTTGATGTGTAACATATTGCCCCCCAAAGCATGAAGTTAGAAGATGAGAAATGATAACTGAAATGATTTGTCGACTTTCAAGCAAGGGTATAGACTCGGAGAACCTGACGGAAGCTGCACACAAACATCCAACAAATATTATGACATGTTTCAAAACCCAAGGCAGGCATACCTATGCTTAGGTGATCAAGACTTGCAAGATATGGCCGCCATAAAATACACTGTGGATCCATAATAGTATTCATAAAAAGGTATAGCCACCAAAGATACAATGTGGATCTATACTGTGATGACTTGAACTGATCGTAGCCACGAAGAATACATAGTGGATCTATGAGATGACAAGACATAGCCATGACCAATACAAAGTGGATCTATGTAACAGTGTATGTATCATTTGTCCAAGAGAAATTCCTTCACAACCTGGGAAAAATACAAATCAAAGTGATCACTCAACCCAGGGTCTTCTTACTGATCCCAATGTGGTATGAATCTAACCATGTGAATAGATGTCTTGATGTCGAACATGGAAGAAACCACTTGATTATCGGTCAATGGTGTAAACCGTTAACAAGTGCAAGGGAGATCACCATTAATGTCAATGATTCACAAGGTACCCTAGTACATTCCAACGAATGTGAATGGATGAGTTGGAGTTGAACATCCATGGAATCATCCAATCAGAGGTCAATGATGTAAACCTACTGTTGAATGTGAGGAGGCCTGCCATTGAGGCATGCAGGTCCCAAAGTACTAATTGGTTTCTAAGACTAACTCCTGGATAATGTGTTGAGGTCGACATGAATAGGCTCATCGAAGGAGGGCCTTGAAGTATCCCCCATCAATAACACGAAACGGACATAGAGATGTAATTGGTAGATCAAAATGAACATGAGTTGACACGGGTTTTGAGACAAGATATTTGTGATGGCTAACTTTAGAGGCGGATACTTACCTTGAACACTGAGGCACAACAACAGAAATGTGACATGGACCAAAAATTGATGATGCAGTGGATGCTATGACTTACGTTAGGTGACCCAAAGGAGTGAAAGAAACTCAAAGGATTGGCTCAGTGCAGCGGTTCAACAGATTATAATGCGTGCAAATGACAAAGTGTCGTGTTCAAGGGCGACTCTAAGAATTACTTGGTAATGTTCTCAAGGGACTGCTTGGCTTGCTTCTTTCAAATTTTCCCCCATCCAGATAGATGAGTACCTCTTTTTGATTTAATGAGCTCGAGGAGGATAACACATGCTTGATATAACTCACCTTCGGTAAGTTCCTCTTCCTTTGTTTAACGAACTGGAAGAAGTAAGGGTTCGATCCCGTATGGGCCTGTCAATGTGTGTTTTAGCGAGTCCAAAGATAGAAAACTCAAAGGTTTTTCATGATTATAGAGTCTCAAAAAACACTTAAAAGAGAACTCTCTCAGTTCCTTTTTTGTACAATAGTCTGACGAGACCGAAAAAGAGATAAACTATCGCTCGAAAGACACCCTTTCTAACCTTTTAATGAGTGTGAAAGGAAGCAAGG
>CBVK0101281978.1:0-16596 GCA_900067695.1 Picea abies | reverse complement strand
GAGTGTGAAAGGAAGCAAGGTCACTCGACAATCTTTTCATATTTAGAGAGTCTGAAAAGAGTTTAAAGATGAATCCAGGGGGTTCCTTTTTCGTGTGTCCATGCGGGTCCGAAAAAGAGATAAAATTCTACCCGGTGCATTCTCATATTTTCTAGCTTGAAAACGAACTAAGACTATGCTCATGGATTTGACAAGGTAAACAAATGACCAGAACTACTTGGAAACTTGCAATTTTAAAACTGCAATCTAGTGGTTTAGTGAAGCCATTATATTGTGAGAGAAACCCATAAATAACTATACCTTATAAAAAATGGAAATTTATAAATAGTAATACAAGAAAAAACTTCATTTACCATTTCATTTTGCATAAGGATTTGTAGCAGTGGAGATTCTCACTTTGGAGGTGGATCTTGTTTCGCTTGATACCGGAGCTACGGTTGATCGTTTCTCTTGTTGTTTGGACCAGGTAGATATTCATCTCCCCTTCTTTCAATTACATGGTTTGATATTCATTTTCATAGCAGTATTTAATTTTAAAATGAAGCCCTACGTTGCCCCAAAAAAGATCAAATCGACCTCTATTAAAAATGATGGAAAAAAGGCATTCTTTTTGCAAAAACGTTTTTGGAAAGTGATAGCCAAGAAGCCAACGCCTTGACACTTGAGGAGATGGGTCGTTTTTGTCAAAGAAGTCATAGAAAACTCAAAAATGTGCCCACACAGCCATTATGACAATTATCTTTATTTTAAAACATTTTGTTGCTGTGTGAAGATTGTTGAGTGATAAAAAGAGGGCGTGGTCTCTTTTGGATAATGTGGGCATTAGATTTCATGTTTTTAAATTGTTTTAAGAAATTGCCGAAATTGTCGAAAAATTGAATAATGAAACTCTTTGTTTTTCATTTGTAGGTGATTTCGGTGACCATGATTGAGTGGAAAGAATGAGAGCATGAGATTGATGACTTGGCTGCTTTGCAAAGTCCTTGCACGTGAGTCAAGTTGAGAGCTTGTGGATTACTTAAATTCTTCAAGTTGCAAAAAATGAAGAAGGAGATTCTATTTCTTGAGCACATAATCAGCTTGTGGGATGTCACGAAGAAAGGGTTCCAGATCAAGACACAACTTCTAACCATCGAGTTGGAAGACATATATTTCTTGACAGAGGGCATTCCTATATATTTTTTCTGATAGAGGGTGCTTCCTGAACAAGTGGGCATGTATCTGGCACGTCATTGTGTCCCAAGAGCAAGACTGGTGGGGGGTAGAATCCCTAACAAGGATATCCAAGAGTTACCTCCCCGATCCATTTTGTTTCCCATCGCGAGCGTGACAGGAAGTACTAGCGCACATCTGGCGTCGAGATCATAGGTAGCTTATGGCGTACAGTATTTGGAGCCAACACTGTTTAACTAGAGCGCATGGTTCCTTCAGAATGTGAAGGAACAAGTTTCTCGGTGTAGGGTGGGGAAGAAACAGTTCGGATACGGCTCTTTTCTGGTCTCATTTTTCTTAGAGCGCATCCCCCGGATGCAGCCTCTGATAGCACTGGCAGTGCGACCAGTGGAAGAACCACGGATGGAGAGGTGGACTAGTCTGTCTCCGAGGTTAGTAGCAGAGTTAGAGTTCCATTTCATCGGTGACTTCTTCGCTTGGCTGAGACGGTAGTATCTCTGGATAGAAGACTTCCCATATGGTGAGGTGGATTTTCGCGGGAGCATGGATTTGATTTTACCCGCGGGGGAAGATTGGGATGCGTCAGGTAAGAGACTGAGAAACACCTTGTCTAGTTTTTGTTTTTTAAATTTTTAATGTACATATATTTTTTTTTGGGTATGTAGAAGAGTTTTTGAAATATGTATTGTTTTCAACATGCAGACAAGGGAGTAGTGTGCCCAGCTGAGATACTAATACCAGGATGTCGTGGGGGTGCTCCAGTTGCAGCAGATCTAGGGGTACCAGTGATAGGTCTCCGGGAGGTTGAAAGAAACCTTCAAGGCCTCACGATGGGCATTCCTCCTTTACGGAGGGGAGAAGTGCCTTTACATCTACAGAGGCACACTGTGGGAGTGCCAGAGAACGTCAATTCTCTATTGAGACGCGTAGTGTGTGCAATGATATGTTACTCTCAACACAATGTAGTGCAGGGAGATTAGAGTCTCTCTGGTGATCTTATTTTGTATGACTTGTCAGGAAATGTTGTATGGGTGTAAATACCCAACATTTTGCTCCTTTAAATACTTTTTTGATGTAATCAAAACATTTCAGTCACACTATGCATATATATACAGTTCTGAGTTTTTACAGTGCCAGAAACTTTATACATGATGATGCCTTTAATGTGATGTGTTTTAATTTACATGTGATGTACAATTTGCTTTCCTTTATGAAATCTTATCTATGGGTGAGATATCGATCCATGATGTAATTGGCTAACGAATCTGAAACATTGTTAAGTTATATTGGAATATGTCTGTATTTGATATAATCAAACATTCATTCAAGACGACGAACTTGTAGGTGGAGACATAGCAGGATAGGATTACAAATAGCGTAGATACGATTGAGTTGATAGACCACGAGTTGGGAGTCTAGGTTAACAATGATACGAGAGATAACTAGGGAGGAGGCTTGGGTCAAGAGTCCGATGATAGCATGATATTTTTCCATGTTGTTAGTCACTGGTCCTAAGAAAATACCTTCTGAACTCACCACCTCGTCAAATTGGTAAATGACCCATGCTGTCGAAGCAATGTTCTGGGTGTTTTGTCTAGCGCCATCCGCAAACCCGACAAAGATAGGAAAGGAAGACATCATCTGCGCATGAAAACACAAGCAGAGTTATGAGTGGCAAAGGTAAAGACTCGAGCATGCAAAAGAAACAGACACACCAAACTAAAATACAATAATGTACAATGTACACATGCTAGGTGATCTAGGCATGGTACTTTTTAAGGTAAAGCCCGTTCCGGGGCTCCCCTAGGGAAATTCCATCATAATCGACTAACTCGTAGGCACCTCTGTGTAGAACACATTTCACAATGTAAGGGCCATGCCAAAGAGGTTCTAACTTACCCATCCCCAATTTATCATGAGCCTGGTCATAGACAAGGACTAAGTCTCCTTCTGCAAAAGTCCGAGGATGGACGGATTTGTCATATTGATTTTTTATCCATTTCTGATGTGCCTCGTTAACGAGAGCGACATCACGATGTGTTTCGTCTAGTTTGGATAGATATAAAAAACACTCTTCTTCGGCAGAAGTATGGGGTAGGAGTTCTACTTTAAGTTTTAGAGATGGAATCTCACACTCGATTGGTAAAATGGCTTCGATGCCATACACCAACTAGAAAGGAGTAAATCCAGTTGCGATTTTTAGGGAAGTACGGTAAGCCCAGAGAGCGGAGAAAAGTTGTAGATGCCAGGATGTCTTGTTTTCCCCTACCATGTGTTGAATCATGGTCTTGAGGACTTTGTTGATGGCCTCAACTTGTCCATTGGCCTGAGGATAGTATGGGGATGATTTTTCATGGCGAAAACCCAACTTGACATGCAATTCACTCATCATCTGGTTCTTAAAGTTTGCACCGTGATCATTGAAAATGGCGCATGGTACACCAAAACAAGTTATGATGTGGTTAAAAAGAAACATAGTTGCGGTACGACCATCATTCAGAAAGGTAGGCATAGCCTCAGCCCATTTGGTAAAGTAGTCGACAACGACGATTATATAACCGTACCCCCTAGTTGAGGTAGGATTACATTGCATGAAATAGATACCCCACTTGGCAAAGGGGCTGATGGCAATAATGGGGTGCAGCGTAGTAGGGTGGGTTCGTGCCTTGTTGGTAAAAACTTGGCAGGGTGGGCATTTTTTGACTGCCTTGATACAATCTTTGAAAATCGAGGGCCAAAAATATCTGGCACGTAGGATTTTTTGGGTTGTGGCCATCCCAGAAAGGTGACCACCACAGGTGCCTAGGTGACAATCGTTATGAACGCGTTCAACCTCTGCATGAATCAAACATCGTCGAAGGATAGTATAAATACCATGGCGATATAGGGTGTCGTCGACGATAAGGTAACGACGAGAATGGTGGCGAATATGTCGACGCTCTTCACGGGAAGTGTTACGCTGAAAACGTTGGGTTTGGAGGTAAAGGAGGATGTCTCCGTACCAAGGATCAGAGGTGTTGATGAGGAAAAGAGTTTCATCGGGGAGAGAATCTCTAGGTTCGATGTCTTCATCATCACAAGGGAGATCGTAGATAAGCTCCACAAACACCAGGGACTTTTTGGATTTGGACTTCGTAAATTCAAGATCGAATTCCTGAAGGATGACAATCCATTTAGAGTATTTGCCCCCGAGCACTTGACGTGTCAAGACGTGGTACATGGGGTTTGAGTCTGCAATCACCGTGGTGGTGCATAATAAGATGTAATGGCGGAATATCAGGACAGTGATGATGGCTACCAGAGCCAGTTTCTCTACATGTGAATATCGGAGTTCGGGTCCAGATAGACTCTTGCTCAGGTAATAGATCACATATTCCTCACCGTTGGGGTCCTCCTGAACTAACACCATTGCAATAGTGGAAGTGGAGGCAACTAAGTAAAGGATGTAGTCCTTTGTATACTCTAGAGGGTGAAACAAAGGTTCGTGGGTCAAGGCATGCTTGAGAGCATCAAATGGCCATTGAGCGATGTCATCCCAGATGAAAGGGGTGTTTTTTTGCAGCAACCGCATGAATCCTTTAGTAATCTCAGTGTAGTTACAAATGAAACGGCGAAGGAAGTTTGCTTTTCCTTGCAAACTTTGGAGTTGGGTTAAATTGGTAGGTAGGGGTAAGGCCAGAATAGCCTTAATCTTTAAAGGATCCACCCTAATCCCGTCTTTAGAGACAATAAAACCAAGGAGTCGACCGGATTTGACAGCAAAAATGCACTTATGTGGGTTTAAGTGGATACGGTAGAACCAACATCGAAGAAAAATAGCCCATAAGTATCAATGTGATCGGATCGAGTGGATGAGTGGGCAGGTAAGTTGTCGAGGTAAGGTTTTGCGATATGCTTGATATCATGGAAAGCGTACGACATGGCCCACTGGAAAGTAGCACCAGCATTTTTAAGACCAAAAGGTAGCTTTCGATAGGCAAAAGTTCCCCATGGGCAGATAAAGGTTGTCTTATGTTGATCAGTAGGTAAAATTTCAATCTGGTTATACCCAGAGAATCCATCCATGAAAAAGAAGATTACGCTCCCAGCACAATTATCAATGATTTGATCGATGAAGGGCGTAGGGTAGTTGTCCTTTGGACAAGCCTTATTGAGATCCCGATATTCAACACATACACAGATGGTCCCTTGTTTTTTGGCAACTGGAACAAGGTTGGAGACCCATTCTGTCAAAGGGACAGGATAGATAAAGCCAGATTTTAAAAGTTTCTCAACTTTTGCCTTTATAGCTGCAATTTTCTTGGGATGAATCGGGCGAAGTTTCTATCGAACAGGTTTCGCACCAAGGTAAGTCTTGATTTTGTGCACGACAATCGAAGGGTCGATCCCTGGCATTTCCTCGTAGCTCCAAGCGAAGACATCGCGGAATTCTTTAAACAGAGCGGTGTAAGAGACCACTTCTTCAGGTGTGAAATTAGCACCAAGGTTAATGTTTTCCACAACACCTTCTTTGATCGAAATATCAATAACGATCGTAGTAGATATGTTACCCATATTCCCCTCAGAAAGAGTATATTGTGTGAGGACAGGAGATTGCGGAGCATTGGTAACATCGGGGGGGAAGATAGAGTGTATGTCTTTGTGGATTTCTTCTAGAGGCGGAAGAAAAGAGGATCGATGATGGTTATCATTCCAAGGTACATTGTCAATACTAAGCATTTCCATTATAGATTCATCAGAAGGGAAAATTTGGGAAATGTAATCGATTGCAGATGATAGGGAATCCAACCATGAAGGCATCGAGTAGGCATCAAGTGCCAATAAATGTGGGTTGTCCAGAGTGGGAGAGGAAGATTGAATAGCTACGTATGCGACCTCAGCTGGGCTAAGTGGCATGGTGTCACCGAGCACATCGAATTCCATAGGACTAGGCACAATCCAAGGATTAGATGATTCCAAATATTGATAAGGCATAGTCGAAATAATATTGACGATGGAAATATGATGTGTGGTGGGTGGAAGTGGTGTAGGGAAGGTACCCATAAGGCTAGAATATTTCAACAAGCCAACACCAACTCTTTCATACGTAACTAGGTGGTCTCCCAAAAAAGGAATGTTGTTGGTGACAGGGGCACGAGCATTGGGTGTACAGAAATCCAGTTGATCGATAGTGACAATTTTGCTTTGATGGGGGAATTGTACACATCGAAACACCAACGAGGCGATGGCAGTCATAGCATAGAACCAACTTCTTCCAAGTAGTAGGTTGTAATCGAGGGGGGCATCGACCACCTCGACATCAATGGTAACAGTTTTTCCGCCCAACTGAACGGCTAAGGATTGTAATAGTCCGTGAGGATGAAAACCTCGCCCATCAAAAGCGCGTAACATCGTAGGGGATTTGTTAAGGGCGGGTGATTTTAAGCCTTTCCAACAAGCTAAAGACATGACACAAGTAGAGGCTCCCTCATCCAAGATAGTTTGGTGGATTTGTTGATTGTGAACAACAACATCGATCTGAAAAGCTAGTTGGTGGGAGAGTCAGGGTTGATGATCATCCAAATTAAACGTGAGTTTATTTGATGACTCAAGATCAAAAGTGCCGATGGCAGCTAAGAGCGTTCTACGTTGGCTGGGACAGTGTTGTAGAACCTCCAAAGCGGACATAGCACACACTGCTTGAGCCAAATCTTCAACAATGTTGTAGTTTTGGGTAGCCCGTGAACTAGGATTAAAGGTAGAATTTTGGATAGTGCTCTGAGGAGGGCGTAAAATGGAGTCAAACAAAGGTTTCTCGATCTGGAGTGGTCCGGACAGAGGGCTAGCAGACGGAGGACTAATGGAAGATGGTAATGGGTCCGGTAAGGAACCGTTAGTAGTCTTCGACTTATCAGGTTTAACTGGTGTGTCATATGTCGCAGTGCAAGTGGTCAAATTAATCCTGTTAAACATGTAAATGTGGGCACTTATCGAGGCCTCATCATGGGATTGGTTGGAACTGCCCCCTGTAGTGGGGGTTTGAGCAACCAAATATTGTTGCTGTGGAAAAGGCTGAGTAAGCACAGCGGGTTGTGAATTTCCCTTAAAAAGTTTGGCCACTTCATCGCGATGTGGACAGTCTCGAGTGTAGTGATCGTCGCCACAAATGAGACATGGGAATTTCAGTTTTCGTTGTGGTTTTTTTCCAGTAGTAGGGGTTTGCGGTTGATTTTTTGGTTGTTCTTTGTTGTTGTTTTTCTTTGGTTTTTTTCTTTCTTTCTTCTTGCCCCCAGGTTGTTTTGAAGGGGTCGATTGGACCGCATTCACCTTAGAGACCTGAGTTTGAGAGGGGGTAGAAGAGGGTGCAGTCAGACTGGGAACAACCATTGAAGCGGGCCGCTGGGTTGGTCTAGTCGATTGGGAAGTAGATTGGGTTTTGATGGAGCCAATAACTCCATCTGTGTGCGAGGTAGATGATGGTTTGGATGGATCATTAGTGGCATGGGTAGCATTCGGTATCAACTCGTATAGAGTACTAGACTACGAATAAACCAAGTCTAAGTATTGAGCTCAAGAAATAGCTTCTTCCTCGGTGACTACACCACCCATGAAAACATCACGAGCGATTTGGGGTAACAATGATTTAGTGAACCATTCTGCTAATAATTGGTCAGGGATGACCGCTTTGATTAGCCTTCGTCATTGTCTCCATTCATGAATATGATCAGAGATATGTACGGAGGTTGTCTGACGAAGGGAGGTCAATAGTTCAGTACTCGTCTCGTATCGAATGGGTAGTTGGAAGTGTGTGAGGAAGGACATGGAAAGGGAGTTGAAATCGTGAAAAGAAGCACATGGTAGTTCAATGTACCACTTTGCTGCAGAACCCGTAAGTGTTCATTGGAAAAGACGCAAACATATAGAATTGTCCATGAGGGAGTTGGATGAACACTACAAATAGAAAGTCACCACGTGGTTGTTTGGGTCTTCTCCGGACTTTCCGTCGAATTTTGGAATATCGAAAGGAAGTTTAGCTGGAATAGCTGGCCAAACCAGAGAATGAAAAATAGGATCATTCGTTAACCGAGACAAGTCTAGAAGGTCCAGAGTTCGAGGAAAGGTAGTTGTCGGTTAACCTGGGGGTAATACTGGTGTGGCATAGGGACACCAGTAGGACCATACACTGGGTTATGTGGATAATTATAACCAGTGGGCCCTCTTGTATAAGGTTGGTGTTGACCAGGGTACACAGGATTTGAGGTGTTTTGAGAAAAATGTGCGAGCGGAGGATAACCGGATGGGTTTTGAGGATTATAAGATGGATTTGGCATTTTTCCATAAGGAGGTTGTTGTGGAGCTTGAGAATTGTGTCCCCCCGAGAACTGTGGGTTTCCTGGAAAAGGGATATTCCACGGATTAGGTGTGGTAGACACATTTTGTACATATGGTTGATGGTAAGCTCCGGATTGAGGCTTCCCCCCAGCATGAGGGTGCCCTCTAAATGGAATTTTTCCTTCAGTGGGAGGATTCCCCCCAGCTTGAGGTAGAGTTCTTGGAATTTGAGAACCAGACATAAATGACTGACCGGTACCGCTGAACAGATTAAGACCACCAAGACTAGTCCCTCCGGGTTGTTGGATAGGTATGGAACTTCCCGGCATAACTTGGGTAGTAGTGGTAGCAGAAGAATTCAGTGCTCTATACCCAAAAGGGAGTGATGATGAAGGTCTAGGTGTTACTGGTGTGCCAATTACAGCTTGGCTAACCACCGCATTACCGGCAGGAATAGTCAGGATGTGAGGGACAATTGTGGAATGGGCTGTCTGGAGAGAAAAAGTAGGCCTTGGGCCAACGGATGATGTATTCGGACCAATGGACGGTGTGGCTGAAAAAATGGTAGTACCGGTAAAATGGTTTAAAGGTACGGTGTAGGTGATAGGCGCATCGACACCTACTCCTATTCCATAAAGATCCTGCACCATGCGTGGTGGACTTCGAACAATGTCTGCGGTCCAAAAGGGGTCATCGACTAAAGGGTTTGAATGGGACCCAGTTGGAATCTCAAAAGGATTGACGATGACAAATTCACCGACTAAATTCATTTCGAGAACGCATCGCTCATATCCCTCCGGAATGTGGAAAGCTTCTGGAGACTCTGAAACAATTTGAAAATTCTCTAAAGGAGTGGGAACTTCTTCTTGGGAGGTTGTAGTGTCTTGAACCTCGTTCTGTTGAGGAGATTCCTCCATAGAATGAGGGGGTAAAGGGGTGTTCCCTTCCATATTTTCTGGAGGAAGTCCCTGTAGCCTTCGCAAACGGCGTGGAGGGTCGATGTTGGTGAAAAAGAGTCGGCGAAAAAGATCTATGGCCAACTACCGAAAAGAAACAACATATGCTAAATAGAATCTAAGAATCACAACCAAGCAAACAGGACCTTCTCTCGATGACCATACTAGTTGGTGATGAAATCCAACGTCGTGTGATCAAGTCAAGAAGGGGTGGGGATATGGTGGAATAGTTACAATGGCGACCTACTTAATGGACTTTCACCCTGGTGCAAGCTTCCACGCAGTAATTGTGGATTTATCCTCCAAGGAGCCCGAGTGATTTTGACTAATGTCTGCTCCAGGTACAGTGAGACTTCCCTTCACTGTCACCTTATGTAAGACCCTAAATATTATGGCCAGTAAGGTTACCAATTCGCAGTCAGCCCTTGGGCGGGTACAGTCGACAGTCCAGTCCGAACATATGGGCAGGGTATCTAGCCCGAAATCAACTTTAAAGGCTTCCACTCAACATTGTGGGTATACCTTTAAGCGATCCCCATAATACGATCTTACCACTACAATCAGTCAAACCATGGAGGGATAATCTTCGTAGCTTTCCCGAATGCAACCTCGTGTGTAACCCCTGTGTGAGAGGGGGATCCCAGGCAGACTTATACGACAATTGGATTTGACTCTCCCTAGCTCAGGATGCTAATGTTTTTTTTGGAAACTTTGGAGAGTTGTGCTCACAGCCTAATCCAAAGTACTAGTCCTAGGCTACTGTTGGTGGAGGATCCTAGAAAAGAAAATGTTCTAGATAGTTTTTAATTAGCATTCATTTTATAGTTGTTCTTTACTCAAAAGGGGTGCATGGAAATGAAACGGATGGAATGATGACTCAGCCCCCAAAAATGCATCAAAGATGATAAGAAGTCATTTATTTTCGATTAACATATATTTAAGGGAGAGAGAGAGAGTTCTTTTCACTAACAAGCACTAATAAGGAGTGTCCTCAAACAAATTTTCTTCAATCAAATCCGATGTGGTGCTAAAACTTTTGGGAAATACCTTCTAATATGCAAAATCAATCCTGAAGATGTCTCTTTATTGTTTGTATGTGAATAATGATCAATTCAAAACAACACTTTTCCATCCTTTTGGATCGAGGAAACTCAGACAAACACAAGCAGGTTTCGTACAAACAATACACCCTCTCGTTGTGATAAAAAACAAGAAGCAAAAGAAAAAGAAAAACAAAGAAAATCAAGAACTTCACACCAAAATAAATGTCGAAGAACAATGACCTCAACTAAAACCAAATGGAGAGATTCATAGGCTTCTGATGTCCTTCACCAGAGTTTCTCACTCAGTAAAAAAGGAGAGAAAGACAGTGCATTGGTTTCAAACTCCAAATAGCAAAAAAACTCAACAATAATGAGGAAGGCTACAAAATCTAAACAACAAGGTATTTGTTCCTCAGAAGGAAGGATGTCAAAGTTGAAAGGGAAGAAGAATTGACTCACAGAGAGGCTCAACAAGTGGAATGCAAAGGCTAGACCCTGAAAAAAGAAATTCTGGAAGGGTTTTTGGCCAAAAGAGGGTTGGCGCTCTAGTGTAAAGGGAACCAAGAATTATAGCGCTCTGTGTAAGACAGTTAGGGAGTGTTGGCGCTCTGTTAACACATCCACAGGGGCACCAGGTTCAAAAAGCTCCTAAAAATGTCAAAAAATCCAAAAATTGTAGTCTAGTCTTGTCAATCAAGCTGAGTGTGATGGGGAAGGGAGTCAATTAGCTCATGAAATCAATCAAAAAAGGGGTGAATCAGGTCTAAAGAAATCAAATGGGTAAGACAATGTCTATGAGGAGAAATCAAAACAAAAAGGTTTCGATTTGAGGCTCCCCAGTGGAGTCGCCAGTTTCTGTTGAAGGAAAATCTCCCTACGGATAGGTAGATCTCCTCTTGAGAGATAGACTCTTAACTCTGAAGACATAAGATGCTTAACATGGACATTGACTTCCTTTCAGATCTATACAAACTAATGCATGAGGAGGAAGGAGAACAAAAGTACCTTTTTACCGACATTTGTCCCTGCACGCTCCGAGTTGAGCTCAGATCTTTCACTCCTCGATGAGCCCTAGAGACAAACAATAGTACAACCACTTCCTACTCTATTGATATTAGCTCGAAAATAGATCTATCTATCACCGATAAGTTCATGTAAGATCAAACGTGAACTAGAAAGAAATAGGCCAAGCCTGTCATATTGATGAGAACAATGACAGAAGTAACTTACAACCATGGATGCGAATGCGATAGCTTCGTCAAGTCCCCTTTGTCTAACCCTTGCTCAAAAGATCCACGACCTGTATGATAGCAGCTTCACTGATTACTCTCCTCCATTTCACTGTGTGTTTCCTATGAGATCATAGGTTTCATGCTTGCAATTCTTCCCCCTTTTCACCATCATAGAGCCTATTTATATAGGTTTAGAGAGGCTTAACCTCTTGAGGTATCTTTAGGGTAGGTTGAGGAATTCCCTCCTTAGATCAGGGATCTTCTCCTAAGATCATGATTGAACCAGGAATTCGAATGAAAATGCCTTCCAAACTTGAAATATCCTCCCCTTATTCTCCTCAACAGATCAACTACTGCCCAGATTAGACAATTCTCCCTCAAAAAGGGCATCAGGGCGCTATAACGCTACCTAGTAGGCTCAAGGGGAGTGCTAATGCTTCAAATATTAGTATCACTCCTTCATAGGGGTGTTTTAGTGTTATAACGCTCCCTAGCACCTTATAGGGGAGCGCCAATGCTCCTAAGGGTGATGTAGGGGAGCGCTCCCTTCTAAAACTCTAGTTTGAGAGATCCTTTTAGGTGGCAAGAGATACCTAACTTTAGTTAGCCATTCTCCTTCTTCCAAATCAAGTGTTTGAGATATTCTAAGTATCTCTTTAGTGTCCTGATCATGGCAGTATGCGTTGTTTGACATTTGTGACACTTGTGAATAACATGTGACACTTGCGACATTTGTGAGGGACATGCGACACTTATCAAAGCGAGCAATGTTGATGTGTAACACGTTCCACCTAGCCATTCTTTCTCACTTAGTACCATTCCCCAATGGAAATCCATTTTCATTCAATGCCACTTTTGAAGTGAAAGAGCATTACAATTCCTCTGCATTGGCATCTTGCTACCACTGTGAACTTTGATTTAAGCTTTTAAACAATAGATAAGTCATATCTAACAAATCCTTCCCTGGAGCTCCTATGATTGACACATAGAGATTATTCACACACCACCTCTTAAGCTTTTTGTTTCATTCCACATCAAGCTTGCAACTGTCTGCACATCTCTACCTTCAAGGCTATGGAGCCTTAATTTTCCTTTCTATGCCCATTAATGACATTATTCACTTGCTAGATTCATGTCCCATGTGAGGATTCTTCCTTTTGTAGTATCTCAACCAACTTTTGTAAGAAAATTCATGCATCCATGACCCTAACATCTGATCCTAGCCTTTAATTGATCTGGTTATGCCTCTAATCCCGATAAACCTGCAAGAAGTCGTCTTGTTAGAAATATACATATCATACAAAAATTGTCAATTACATTTCCAGGTACCATTTCATTTAAATGATAATATTATTCTTTAATTAATTTCATTTTTCCTTTTTATCCTTTATTCGTAATGTTCATGAATTAACTCTCTTTTAATCATGACTGTGTGTCAGCTCTTTTGTCTTCATGAGTTGATCACAGACATGAATTGACTCATTATATCGTACTCATGCTTCTGTTGTGTGCTTAGTTCACAAACATATCATATTTTGACCCTTTATCAATTCCCTATATCATTCTAGTGTTAACTCTCTGTCCAATTAAATATTTATGAGGCGCTTCCCTCAAACCATTTACATATGACCAGATGCACAAAACCACAGGATTATTGATTTGAGAATTCCCTCTTCTTTTCCCTTTGTTTCTTAATGCAGATCCCCTTCTCCTAAGGCTGTGTGACCTCTCAGTCAAGGGTCTTCAATCCCGAGCTGAATTGGCTCTCTGAAACCTTGATGGTTTCATTCTATATTTAAACATAGGCCCTTCTGGATTTATGGCATAGGTTCGATGGCCCCTGCAACCTTCTCCTTCGCCCTTGCAGAAAATCTCAGAGTTGGTTCTATCTCCTTTTTCTCTTGGCCCCTCCTTATATGTGACCTTAGGCAGTGACCACATGCAGACACCGATTGTAGCAACGCTCAAAGGTGGTTTGGAACCAAACTACTTTTCGCACCGCAATTCACCTCGAGCCACTACGTGTCCTTTTGCCAAAATGGTTGTCTCGATTGCATCCCACCCTCGTCTTCATAAAGCCCAAGCACCTCTCGTCCCTACAATGCGAGGTGACCATTGAAATTTTGATTTTGATGGTGCTTCAAAATGGATGACCGAGATCTACTTCTTGGGAACCAACAATTCATATTTACCTCTCCCAGATCGACAGTTGTGGTCATTTCGGAATTCTGGACTTCGGAATTCTCAAATCTCAAACTTTTCTTCCCTCAAGATACATGAGATTCTACCACGCATCCTTTTGAATCAGATAGTGGGGAATTACTTTGGACAATTTGACAATCAACGTTTACTTCGGGTCCTTACCCAAAATCTACAGCTTCACGCCACATGTGCTCCTGATCTAACAGTTCAGGTCTACTTTGGACAATCTGACAGTCGACGTTTACTTCGAGTCCTTACTCAGAATGCACGGCTTCATGCCACTTGTTCTCCTAATCTAATGGTTCAGGTCTACTTCAGACGATCTGACAGTCGATGTTTACTTCAGGTCTCTGAAACTCCAGGCTTCGGGAGTTTCAAATTTCAACTGAAAACTCTCGGAGTAATTTTTCTGGAGTCCACAATCCATTGCCACGTAGCAAAATAATGTAAGCAGACATGTGGTCCAATCAGGTAGGTGACATGTTTCATGTCCTATCTGACATTTCAATCCTCTGCATGCTCAAAACTTACTAACATGTGGCGCACATCCCATGTGTCCATGTCATCCGCGGTGATGTCCGCAAGCCACGTCACTTTGGAAATTCGAAGGTCCACATCACCTCCTGGTGACGTCATCGTGCACCACCACTTCGGCTCTTTGGGCTTCGGGACTTTGGGAGTTTCCACACTAGAAAACTTCCAATTCTCTTGAACTCTGATTTCCCAAACTAGCCAAACTGCTGCCATGTGTCTCCCTTATTGGACGACCCATACTAACCATAGACTTTGGGACTTCGGAAGTTACTGCTGCAAGGATCAATGACTACAATTCCTTCGGGCCTTCAGACTTCCGAAAACTCAAACTTCAAATTTTTTCTAAAATGTGTTTATCCAAGGCTCATGATCTATTGACATGTGTTTCCCACAGATCGACGACTATGATTTCTTCAGGTCTTCATACTTTGGAGAAATCAATTCTCAACCTTCACTTTTCCTCGAAGTGTGTAGATTTTTTCCACATTTCCTCCTAGATCAGACGGCTACAATTCACTTCAGATCTCTCGGTTTTGGAAATCTCAATTCTCAACTTCTCCTTGCTCACCTTTTCCCAGAGTTATTTCACCCGAAGAACACAATCAATTGACACGCGTCCTCCTACAAATCAATAGTTCCCGACTACTTCTTCTCTTCGGAGGTTCGTCTCTCAAGTACTAACATGTCACATCACTGCATGCCTTTCAATTTGCGAGGGAATGCAACAACGGTTTGGAGTAACCCTCTTCTCTCCCCACAATTCTCCTAATGCTAACACGTAACCCCTTGGTGAAACCGTGGTTTGGATTGTGGGACCACCCTGGGAAATTATCTCTCATGAAACTTGGTTCCCCGCAATGCCTCATGTTCATTGATCTCTCTCTCCCATAGGATCTGATGGTTGTGACCTTAACCCTTGCTTCCTTTACATTAGACAACCCTTGTTCACCTGTCCTCCAATCCAACGATCTCGTATCTCTCCTAATCTTACAGTGGCGATCGCTCCCAATTTTGAAGGGGGATGGTCACGATCCTTCGAACCCCTCACAACTGATCTTTGATGATATAAATCCTACGTAGATTCTGCAACACCATTCCTCCTGAAATTTTCAACTTCACGGTCAGAATTTGATCTCAGCCATGAGACTCTGACCAACAGACCTGGCCCATACTAGCCCAATGTTTCAACCGGAAGCTCTGATACCAATCTGTAACGTACCGAGCCATCCACAGGCTGAGGCATGCTACCCTCAAGCCTAGCCTTAGACTTATTTCTCTTACCAATACCTTTTTAAAATTTAAGGATGCATAAAAGAAAAGACTTTATCAACATGCACAATAGTATTCAACAAGCATGCATAGTCTAAAGATTCAATTAAACGATAATTAAATATACAGGGGAATACATTAAACATAAAACATAGAGAGCACTTATCTTTGCAAGTAAACGTTCACCAACTGGATGCAGACCAAGGACGTTCCTCCCAACCATACACATTGTTATTAATCTACTCTCAACAGAAGGTCAACCCCGAGCCAAGGCTATGAATCGACAAGGAGGGGTCTTGGGCCAAGTCTAAATACACAGTAGTTGGATAAGTATCTTTTAGGTTTCTCAACCTCACAACAATCCTAATTTCCAACTCTCTTTCCCCCTGAGCCTACACAACCCCAAGAAATGAACACCTTTCTATGCCATGCAGTCCCTGAGGCTATTCCATTTCTCTCTAGGGATCAAATGATACTGGTTAGGAAATATCCCTACTGGAAATTCCAAGGACTCTCAATTGTGGACAGTTCCATCTGAACTTCCATCGAGTTCATGCACACATGCATCCATTCCCTCTGGGCATTATCAGTAAATCATTACAACCATTCAACGATGGATCTCCTCTTCCTGCCATTCGTTTCCATGCCCAACCCAAGAGCACACAAACTAGTAGTAGTGAGTGAAGAGGAAGAAGAATGAATGAACCAGTGAGAAGAGGATGAACCAATGGAAGAACAACCCCAAAAAATCCCCCAAGGGATGTTTAAATAATTACATGAATACAAGAGTCACATGGCCTCCCTCCCAAGAATCTCATGTAACCCCCTCTTCTCCATAAAATCAATTATGGGTAAATAAAATAATAATAACAAGAC
>CBVK0101281969.1:0-18018 GCA_900067695.1 Picea abies | reverse complement strand
CCCTGTCTAGCTTCTCCCGTGGCTGGCTCTTCTTTTTGTAGTCTTCTCGGTTGTAGTTCGTCCTTATCAGTGTGTGGATCGACTTGATCCCCCTTGCTAATTTCCCCATCTCTTGTCACTTTAGCTTGCCACCCTACTGCAAACTTTAGTTTTGTAGTCCCATTTCTGATTTGTTGCTCAGTTCCTCCTTCTGACAACTTTGCTTCTCCTACTGGCATATCTCCAACTTTATTTAATTTCTCTTTTGGCTGGTATGCCCCTCCATCTGTCTCCAACTTAGTATGTTGGATGTGCTATCTTTTCACCATTACCCTTCTTTCTAGGGATTCTAATTCCTCATACAGATCAACAAAATCCATGGTGTCTCCTTCCTCCTCTGTTGCGAGCTTCAATTATACAATCATCTCTTGTTCAACTTCTTGGCTGAAAATTTTGAGCAATTTTGTCGAATGTTCTTCTCCTAAAATTTGCATGACTGTCTTTTGGCAGCCATCTGCTGGTTATGTATTGTCCAACCAATCCCCCAACATCCTTAATTATATATCCCATTGAGTGAGCATCTCAACTATGTGCTCCTCTTATTCTTCTCCTTGGGCAGATTTTGATACCTGCTCCTTCATCATGATAATCATTGTTGGTTGACCTTCCTCTGTTGCTACACTTTCATCATGTGTATTGGCCTTCAATTGGCTATTTGGTTGGAATTCTTTGATTCCCCCAATAATAAGAATGCACCTCTGATCTTCATATTGGATGGTGAGAGTGTTTAACTTCTCATCATCTTCATTCACATGGTATGAATCCACATGAATCTTCACCTATCAACACTCCTTTATGATATTAACTCACTTTTGAGCTCTTGAGACTTTCATACAGTCTCATTTGTTTCCCCCTTCCCACCTGGAAATTTGGGACTTCTATTCTGCCCACCTGGCAGTCTATGAGATCAATCGATCCCATCTCATTTCCCACATGGCAATTTGAACTTTCAACACTGCTACTCTTGCAGCATACAATAACTTCCACTGATCTCTTTCTATTGCCCACCTAGAAACTTGAAAGTCCATTTATTCCCACCTAGTAGTTTATGAGATCTTCATCTGATCTCACCTCCTCCTCATCACTTGGGTGTCTCCCAATTTTCGGCTCACGGACGTAAACCACTTCTTCCTCTGTGTCAGTGAGGTTTTTAGAATGCCTCAACCACCTTTTCAACTCTTGTTATTGTTTTCTATCTAAAAAATTTTGAACATGCCATTTTGCCTTCCTGTCCAGAGGACATTCGTACCTCCAATGTACCTTTGCCTCCTGCCACATCTTCAATGATAGCTATTCCATCCTTTTTGTTATCTCATTAAGCTAGAGATCCATCTGTGGATTGCATTTCTTCTTGCAACCTTCCCTTCGAACATGTCCATGGCCTTTAGTATTCATTTCCACCTTCACCTAACCTCCTAGCAATCCTACCAATCATTGTACATCCGAGAGAATCTCCATCTTCTCTTACAACTCACCTGGTTGTTTAAATTTTTGTTGTTGTGCACGTGAAACAACCTCCTCACAGAGCATCAACACTCTTCCTTCCTTCCACTTGTTGTCTACAGGAAAATTCAAACTTCCCATACCATCTAATGTTACCAGATCATCTCCTTTTACTTCATAAATCAATTTTGAGCTTTAATACCACCTGATTCAGCCCCCCTACCCTCTTGGGGTTCTATGACCTCCCGGTCACTGTATCTTCTCATTTCTAAGTTGGATTGACTCTTTGGGATCCCTTTTGAACCCAAGTCATATATACACAGGCCCCTTTTTCCTCTTTAGGCACGGTTCCTATGATACCTACACCCTCTATCTGTGCACTCTAGTCGCTCTTCATTTATCGAGCGCTAGCCCCTTTCCATTATCCCTCCTCCTTGCACTCAGGTCCTTGGGCTACTTTCTCGCATGACATAGATATTCCATATTAAATCTCATTCACCTTCAATCCCTTGAAATGTTTCGGGACAGTCGATCTCCTGATATTGATGGTACCTTTGGATTGACGGTTCAGATCTGCCCTCTCCAAATCAACGAACAAGATCTATTGGTGATTGTAGACTTTGGGGATTTGAAATTTTAAACCTCGCTACCTATGTATGGAAATATTATGGAATAGAAGATATTTCACCACTTGTCCCTTTAAGTGTTTGGCCAGGATCTCCTCCACAAATCAGGCCTTTGGGACTTTCAATTTTCAAACCTCCCTTTCTTCCATAGATATTTCTCTAAAATGACTTAGTCTCTCACCACGTGTCCTTCTAATCAACAACTCTTCTCCCTCCTCAGTATTTTTCCCTCCTCAACTAGATCAATGGTCCTATGACTCCTTCCTCGGTCAACGACTGAGATCTTCTCCTTGTCTTCGGACCTGTCCTTCCTCCACTTTCCTCCGGAGTCCTAGATCTAGTTCCATGTGTCCACCTTCACATCGATGACTCTCTTCGTTTCATATTTCTAGCCTTCGACGTCCTCAAATTTGAACAAACGCAAATCTTTGAAGAGAAATTTTTCAGAGTGATGGATCTTCTAACACATGTCCTCTCTTGAGCCAATGACTATTCACGGGTTGTCTAACAGAATTAATCTTCATCCTCCATGTGTCCCTTCAAATATCAATGACTCGTGTTCTTCCTTTGGGATCAATGGCCCTTAATCATTTTGACCTTTGGCGCTTTGGAACTTTCCAAAACTTCTTTCCATAAAAACCCCAAAGTGCAATCTTCTGAAGTCCATGAGTCGGTGACAAGTGTGCCCTCTATAGATCGACGACCTTCAGCACTTCAATGCTTCGGGCTTTAGGAGTCTCAAAATCCTATGCACTCATTTCTCTCAGAGTACTTTCACCTAGAGACTTAGATCTGTTGACAATTGTCTCCTTGCAAATCGACGACCCTTAGCTCTACGACTATTCGGGGTTTGGGTGTTTCAACCTTCTATGCGCTCATTCCTCCCAGAACATCTTCACCCAAAATGGATGGATTTTCACCACGCGTCCTTCTAGATGATGGACGGTCCTTTTTCACTTCAATACTTTTGTGAGTCCATTCTCCTGCGTATACACAATGCTAAATCTTGTGCACCTTCTTGTGATTAGACAACAACTATTCCTCTGCGCTCAGATCTAATACTTGAGATATGTTTCCTCCTATGTGCTTCCTTATGTTACCAGATGTTGATATAATGTTCTAGGATCCTTTCCCACAAAAAATCTAACAGTTGGTATCGCTCCTCCTCCTAAGCTTCCACCTTCTACCGATGTGGAAGATTTTGAAAGTGTTCAAAGATCTCAGGCTTTGAACTTTCTCCTACAAACCTGACTATCTAGGGTCTCTCTTACGCTCTTGAACGTGTTGTCTCTTCTGATATTTAGGACTTATAATACGTCCACTTCCCATGCACTCCTTGTGTTATTCCTTCTAATATTGATCTCCTCGAACATTTCAATCTCCCATGCACTCCTTGCGTTTCTAGGATTTTGTCAAACTCAGATCTAAAGGATTTCTTGAAAAGAAATTATTCTTGACCTCCTAGCGTTCCCCTTACTTGATGCACACCTTGCAAAGATTCTCCTTATAGATTATTCAATAAATTTGTTTCTTCCTGAACTCAACAAAGATTTCTTCAGTGCATTCCTTGCACTTCTATTGGTGAAGGTTCAACGGTATCTCTCCTGAGATTTTCTGAGGTTAACTCACCTCTGTCAATGCACTCCTTGCACTTGGTAACTCAAAGAAGTGAAACAATTAAAAATCGTTCAATTCTTCATCAGTTCACACATTCAAACATGAATAAAATATAGAAGCATAATAATGAACACAAATACATAAACACACTATGTGAAGGAAAAACTTATTTTCTATTATCTTTGTGTGTCTATATAGATGTTTAGAAAAGATGTACTGCAACAGAGTGCCAGTTCTCTCAAGCTCTCTTAATCTAACTCTACTATGATTTCTTCTTCTAAGACCTCTCTACCCAATATATCTTTCCCAAATCTCCTTTGATTACAAAGAAAGGGATCTATGATCTTATCCTCTCTATCACCTTAGTGTTATCACTGTCTCAGTTACGACACCATACTCCTATGGCTACATTCCATAAATAAATTTCCATACCTAACTACGATCTAGGCCTTTTACAAGAAACCATTCAAGGAAACCCTATCCACTACCTATACAAAGGTATGGCTTCGATCGTATGGCCTTACAACGAAAATCCCCATGGGATAATATTTTGAATTTAAAAAATGGGAGGGTCAATGCCTCTCCATTACGCACCTATGTGTTTTCTTGTTGGTGATTTTTCTGAGGTGGAGCAATGCTCCTGCATCATCAAACATTTTTTTTTTACTCCAGGACTTCATGCCTTTTGGCCAAACATATCCTATCCTTCCACTAAACACGATCAGATGGTTGAGAATTCACCTGAAGACACTCCTTGATCTAACAACTCATGGTATTTCATGATTTCGTGATCCTTCCTTATCTCCAATGTTCACCGAAGTGGAGAATTTCCAAAGTCCTATTGGTCTTTATCTATGGTTTCAGATTGTTTATCCCAATCTAACGGTTGGGATTTAATTTCTCCTAGCCTCTGGTTCCATCTCGATCTTGACATCAATGCCAACACCAGAATACCATGTCCAACATTGATCATATTGTACTTATTTGACATCAATGCCAACACCATAGCATTATATCTAACATAAAGAAGACTATGATAAGATGATGAGAGAACATAATCAAAAGAATTCTCAAATGATCCAAATCCTAAATCAATTGCATAGGAAAGAAAATAATGGATCATACTCAAGACAAAAATAATAAGGTATACATCATGAAATAAGAGATAACTAAAAAAGAGGTACCCATTCAAGAAGTGATAGAATAACTCACAGACAACAAGGAAATTTTATTCATATGAAGACTCCATAAGCAGTCCCAAAGTGTCTCCTATTAGGAACCAAATAAGAAGACATGAATTTAATAGTTTGCAAGGAGAGATGAGGAAGTTTAAGCCATCATCCTTTAATGTTGAAAGAGTAAAGGAATATGATGTTGAATCTTGGTTGATGGGAATCAAGAATTAATTTTAGTTTCACAACTACACCTCCAATCTAGAAGACAAAATTCCCACATATGATTTTCATGCAAAAGGAGCTATGTCATGGGAACAATTGAAGCAAGTGGAGCAAATTGATGAGAGTAAAATTAGATGGATTCAATTGAAGATATATTTTCATAAGGAGTACCTTTCAGATAACTTCTATGACAATAAAATGCAAGAGTTCTTTGAAATTAGGTTGGGAAGCATGACCATGGTAGAATATGAAAAAAAAAATTGGCATTTCCAAAGTATACGGGGTTTATCAAGGATGATAATGCGACGATAGAAAGTTTTTTGAGTGAACTTCCATCATATTATAAGAGATATTATGATCCCATAACTTTGAAATATACCATTAGAAAGGATATGTACCTGTATGGGCAAGGCAAGGGAAGAGAATATTTGCAGAAGTCTTGGAAGGATAAGAAGAAGGAAAAATATGATTAGAGAAGGAAGGGATTCAAACCCCCTTTCAACAGAAACAACCTTAATAAGAATGAACAACATAAAACTACTAAGGATGAATCAATGAAAGAAGAATCTTGGGGAAAAAGGAGAATATCACAAATCCAATGTTGGGGATGAAAAGAAGAACATATGTATAAATATTTCCCTCATAGAAGAGATAACATGAAGACTATGCACAACATCCAAGAAGCCTCTATAGTATAATACATGGGCAAGATTATTCCATGAATATATGCAGCATTAGAAGATTGAAAAGCATAATACCTATCCAATATCATCGAAGTGGAAGGTAAGATAATTAATCATCTCATTTTTTTTAATTGATTTAGGAGAAAGACATTGTTACATTGATCCTAAAATAGTGGAAATATTATGTTTGGAGACAAGTATTCTTTAAAAATAAAGTTTGGTTCAACTAGCCACTAGAACCAAAAGAAGAATGAGTGATATTGTTATAGGTTTTCCAATAAATATGAATGGAGTGAGTAATAATGTTGATATCCTAATTGGCATAGATTGGATTGGAAAGCATCATGTTGTCCTAGATTGTCATAACAAGACATTTACATGTCATGATGAAGAATGAAAAAAAGGAATTGTTAAAGGAATTTGAAGACCCATTTCTATAAGGGATATTTCATCCTTACACATGAACAAATCTTTTACGAAGCATTGTCAATTCTATGCAGCTCATGTAGAAGGGATAGAAAATACAAAAGGGAAAATCATTGAAGATTTCTTAGTATTGCATGAGTTTGAAGATGTGTTCCAATAAATACTAGAATTACCACAAAAGAGGGACAAAAAATCATTTATTGATTTAGACTAGGAGCTACCCTAGTATCAAAGACACCTTACAGAATGAGTATACGAGAATAAAATTAATTACAAATGTAGTTGGATGAATTGATGAAGAAAAGGTTCAAATTCATGCATGAGAGGACGGAATTTTTATGTGAATATGACTTTGACCCTTTCTAATTAGTATAAGAGTACATCTCATGCATGATACCTAGTAATTATGACCCTTTCTCATCTCATGCATGAAGTTGACCCTTTCTTCATGAATTCCTCCAACCAAATTTGTAATTATTTTAATTATTGTGTACCCATTCATACCCTTTGAATATATGTAGTACATTATGACTCTTTATTCATATGAATGGAAGATGTACATAGTAGAGGATTACATTGCAGGCATGACACAACCATTAGTAGGCATCAGTCATATTTAAAGAAAAAAAATGTTTTTGTTATAGACAAACATTACCTATAGGTAAAAGATATTTTACAACAAGAGAATGTACAACATATATTCAAAGGGTGTGATATTAAAGAGGATGGATTTATTATACATAATAATAGCATTTATGTTCCTAGTTCGAGATAACTTAGGAATTTGGTTTTAAAGAAATGCATAATGTTCCATATGACAGACATATGGCTTACCAGAAAACAATTGGAGCATTAGGAAGCCAATTCTTTTGGCCTAGGATGAACAAAGATGTTTCTAATTACATTTCCATATGTATTGAATTTCAAAGAGTGAAGGATGAGCATAGACACCCAACGGGTTTTCTACAACCATTCTCAATTCCAAATAATAACTGGGAAGTGGTGACCATTGATTTTATCATGAAGTTTCCGAGGAAAACAAGGAAACATGATTCAATAATGGTAGTGGTTTATAAATTAAAAAAGGCTATTGATTTTGTTCCTATAAAAATGACTCATACAACAACTAATATTGCAGAAATTTATATGAGGGAAATTGTCAGGTTGCATGGAATACCTAAGGAAATTGTCTAGGATAGGGATACAAATTTTATGTCCAATTTATGGAGAGGATTGTTTAAATTATTTGGTATAAATATGAAATTTATCACAACATACCATCCATACTCGAATTGGAAGACAAAAAAAAAAATCATACCAATTAGGAGAAGGTTATATAGTCCAGATACTTCAATGGATGAATGATTCACATTTATGTATGTATATTACTCAGGGAATAAACAAGTTGCATACCTCATGGTCTGAGAATACCGAAGTAAATGTAATAGAGGAAAGTATGGCTAATACCTGATACATAGTAGAGTCAGTTCTCATACTGTTCAAGAAAGGAAAGGAAGAAGAATAAAAGGTTTTGATCCTCCACAAAGAAACAACTATCCTCCTCCCTAGTTCATTCATGGCATGTATATAATGAACAAAAAATGAAAAATAATAAGATGGAATGTGTAATATGGGAAGGTATGTAGATATCTTCGACGAGGATATGGATGCTCGCTGGCAGTGCAACAAGCTCTGTGATATCGGGGTGACTCTGTCGGGGCTATGGACACTTGAAGGAAGTGGATAAATACTATGGTGAGGTTCTTAACTTGGGAAAAGTAACAACACCATATCTCCTAGGTAGTCATGAGTTCCAAATAGACACTTGGGAAGGTATAAGTCATTGGTTTTATGGAAAGATGAATGGAATCAGATGAATCCACATGATTGGTTAACAAGGATGTCCCATGGGTTATCTGTATTCATACTTTTGAGTCATCCATTGGTCATTCTCTCAAGATGATAGAAAAATCCTAAAGATCATATCAAGTATCATTAAGGAGAAGAAGATATTTTGGTTTCTCCTAGTGAATCGCCATTTGTTGAGCGCTCAACACACCATTAAAAATTTTAATTTTTGGCTACCAATTTTTATTTTATTTGTTTGCACTCACTCCTTTTTTGTTTTATGTAAGTTTCATATTTACCACTTTATTCCTAGTCTATTCATTGTTCTTACGGTATGAATTTCCTTTACAAAACCAAAAAATCATAAAAAAATCTCAGATTTTCCACAAGAGTAGAAAAAAACATAAAATACTTAATGATTTTCATAGAAATATCTTTGAAATCACTACTTGAAGAAAATTTATCTGACACCCAATGGTCACTACTATAATATACCGATGTTGATAAACATCAAGCATCGAATAGACCAATATATGTATCAAACCGTGTTGTAAATCCTCAATTATGTTGTCGCCGATTAATATCGAGCATCGGTTGTGTTGGCAGCAATGATATAATCTCTATTTTTACAAGTTTCCTACACAGGGTCTTTAAATTCTCGTTACTCGTCACGACCTTTCTTATAAAATGACACTTTCCTTTTGATTTTTGTTTTGATGACTGTAAGCATGAAAACTCACAACTGGAATTCACATTTCATTTTAATTTTTGATCAAAAGATAATTGTTCATATGGTCTATTGTTGAATTGTCGTCTTTCGCTATGAACTTGACGGTTTTCCTAGTTTATAACCACTTGGTCTTAAACGTGCCTTGGTTACATAAGTATAAAACCTCCACTCATTTAGTATTAGATTAATATCAATGAGGTTTTGATTTATAAAATTTTTAATGGTTCAATGTTTATTTGATACATTAATCTTTGTGATAAAGTCGTGGATATGCATACTATTGTTTTCAATTGTTCTGATCCTTATGCGTACCATTATGCCAAGGTATCATTTTAAGTACAGCATGATATTATTAATCTATATGGCCTCGGGCTTCACGACCTCTTTCCCACGCCTGGTAATTAACACTCCTACCTACCATTTTGAACTGTCTTTGCATTGCATTGAGGAAACTCGGAAGTATGGCTCTGTGTTTTTTCTATCAAACCCTACCTCTGATTTTTGTGTTGATTCCATGTTGTTAGCCATGTCTCCTATGGTGAGGATTGAGCCCAATGGCATCCAGACATTTTTATCATTTGACAATGCTAGAGATGACTTAGAAAGGAATGGCTGGCGTGTGTTTATTGAAAATTTTGAGGGTTTCAATCTAAGGGTTTCTCAATAGTTTGCGTTGACATTCGACGATTGCAGAGAAAAAATAGGAGATGTGCAGCTTGAGGTAAATGAAGATTTTATAAGCCAAGCTACCAATTTAGTAGTTGTGGGGAAAAAGTGGTTCAAGAACTCAAAGGTTGAAGAGGTTCCCTGGTCATTGTTGTTCACCTCAAGGAGAATTACCGGTTACGACCGAGGTATGCATGTCTCAGCTTTAAAACCTAGATGGCATGATCTGTTAGCTATTGTGAAACAATTCATTACCTATGAGGGAATATTTGGGTTGGTTTTCTTGTATCACTTGAGATTGGTTATGAGATTTATCGATTTCCCCTTGAACATGCCCTATTTCCTCCTTTGAAGTCTATATAAGATGGGAAATTGGTTTAAGAGGCAGAAGTCTGATTCCAATTTGTTCCACCATTGTTTAATCAAGATTATCATTATACATCAGTTGAAATTGAACAATGATTGTTGGGATGCTTTTCTGTTACGAAATGGTTTTGGTAGTAGTGAGTTAGGACAGGTTGACAAGCTTGTCATCATAGAAACCCTTGTGAAACCTTCCATCTCTCCTCCTTCACTCACACCTGGTGATCCTATCTCTAATTTGGAACCCTCGACCTACCCTGATTCTACCCTACCTAACACTCAACCAGATTCGTATCCTAAGGGTTGTGTTAAGACTATTAAAAAATCCACAAGGAAAAAGTTTAAAGGCAACGTTGATGTCAATTATAATATTTAAAAGGCCGCTCGTTGGGTTTCAAGATGTGCTCGAAACAAAGCCAATCCCTGCGCAGACCAAAACACAATTGTGGTAACTGAGGATTCCGATTCGGAAATTCAAAGGTTCTTGGCCGAAGAGTATCCATACTCATATGGACTTTGCCCTGACAGACCCTACGATTATGCCACCAACTTACCACCATGTCTAAAGGACAATCCTAACTTTACTGGAATCAAACTTTGTGACGAACCTACATGTCAAATGGATGATTCTCCAGCTGTTAATACTACCAATACACAATCTCTACAACCTCACTGTAAAGAATGTCGATCTTGGATTGACAGGTATTACAAGGATGTGCCTTTACTACAGTCTCGAATTAAATATTTGGAAGACTAGGTGGATTCGCTAATGAAGGAGAATAGAAAACTCCAATCTGTAGCTCAAACCAAAGACAAATGCCAAAAAACCATAGGGTTTGTTGTTTTTAAGAACGTGGAAGCAGTGACTGCAATAGTAAATTCAAAGCTTGCTTGATTAGTTTGAATCCCTTAATTTGAGGTATGCTCCTTTTAAAAGTGTAGTATGATTTTGTCTTTCTCAATTTAGCATACATGATTTGTTTGCACATATTAATTTTTAGTTTTTTTTGATTGATTGAATAAAATATGATTCTAGTTATAATTATAACTAGCTATAGAATCGTGAGATTTTGTAGCTAGTTAGAAAAATTCGAATTACTTATTTTGATAACTAAAAGTATATCTAAAATCTTATTATTTTTATTTGTTAACAGGAACTCATGATTTTCAAAGAGATTTGTAGAACTGTTGGGATATTCTAGCCATAGCATATTTATGTTTTTAGTTAATAGATTAGGCTGTCAGTTTTTGGTATCAAATATGGGAGGTTGCATCCCCCACATTTTTTGGAACAGATTGGATGTTATCAAGAGGAAACATTTTGTTCCTGGATTCTATATAGATATTTTGTTTTGTAAACTTGAAACCATCTCTGCCTGGGGCAAAAATTATGGATTTCGGATTTACAGACTTGAATAGAAGATAATATTTGCACAACTTTAGCTTCTATATATCGTGTTTTTATTCAAGTTATGATTATTTCGATTTGTAATTAGATTGTGATTACTTTAGCTATCATGGTTTATTGCAGATTGGTACGATAAAATTGATATGATATCCATGTTTTATGTCCCATATTTAACATGCATTAATTATTTTTTTCAAACTTGAGATTAGAAGATTCATGTTCTTTATTTGTTGAACATTTATACACAAGTTTTCACAGCAGAATTTATCTCAATGTGGCGACTTGTGAAATTATAAGATTGTTGTTACTATATCCCTTATATGTTCTATCATTCGGATTCAATCATTACTACCTCATGTTTACGAGAAGCATTTGTGAGATCTGTTGTGGGTTTGCCTCATCAAACAATGAGATTGGGTGCTATACATAGGACAAATAGGAGATGTGATTACAGGTTAGTTTGTTAGTTTTATTTCATTAGTTTAATTAATACAGGAATTTCTTGCAGTCTAAACACATTCTACTATTTGTTATCTCTGTTTTTCAATTAGACAGTTTGTTACTTCATTTCTCGTTTATAAATATTATAAAAATAAATAAATAAGATCGAATGATAGCTTAGTTGTTGTTTAATAAATCAATCCATATTCGATTTTTGCAGATTTGGATTAAAATTTGCATTTTGTAAATGTTATACATATATTAGAAATAAATTTATTAGTACATATTATACATACAATAAGTAGGTTTATGTTATAAACATTATTTAGTAAACTATAAATATATATTAGATCTGTATATAGTTTTCAGCAAGTGTTATTCATTGAGTTATTTTATTTTTCTTGGTTTTGTTTTTTCATTTTATTAGGACTTAGATCGGCCAATGGAGTCGCTAAACTCATTGGACTGGATTAATCCAAACATCTTGGGTTAAATAGACAACCCCAGACTGGATTAACTCCTCCAGTTGATGAGCGGTCAATTTCGCCCATCAACAAATGGCGCTAGAAGGAGGGCCTGGAAATTATTAATGGCACGAGATGGTCGTAAGACTCCTCCACCACCTACCCACTCACCTATAGTGACTAGAAGTCATTCATACAACAACATCATCCCTCAAACAACAACCACATCAAACAACAATCTACAGATCACAGTTGAACCAGTAACTCCAAATTCTACGGGTGGTGACATACAAGAGATTGTTCGCCAATATATTAAAAGAATGCACAGCGCCTTTGCCTATTTAAGACAACCAAACTGACCTTTGGACCAACCATTAAAATTCTCTAATATCAGAGAATAACTTGGGGGCACTAACTTTACTTTAAACCCTATAGATCCAATCCTCACTCCTGCAATAGAAGTATCTAGTATACCACCATCACCACCTCCTTCATCTCCTTCTTCTTCTAGAGAAGAATCCTCTGACAAAGGTAGTTCCTCATCCCATCCTTCAACACCACCCACACCTATGGCCAACCAGAACAATCTCGCCAGAACCTGGCTCGACCAAGATGCAGTGGCCATACCTGGGCCTCAACATCCCTTACCCAAACACCCGGAGAAATGGATCCCTAAATTTGACCCGAACTCCAAACAAATCGTCGAAGATCACATCAAAAATTTTATGTTACCAATTAGACTCCATAGTGTCAAGAACGAAGACGTAGTCTGTAGATTGTTTCCCTACACCTTTGAGGGAAATGCCTCTACCTAGTACTTTTCCTAATAGCCCCAAACCATCATGTCATGGGAGAAGTTTGAATCCTGTTTTCTTGAGAAGTTCGGAGATGACAAGTCTCCTGAAATTCTAGTCATGGATCTTTCTAGTTTAAGAATGAACCCCAAAGAGAAAATCAAAGACTTTAATCAAAGGTTATTGACACTAAAGAACCGAATCCCTACGGATTTGATGCCTACCGAGAATCTTATTAGAGAATATTATATGAAATCCTTACATCAAAGCATAGCCATTTTGGTAAAGAGATCCAATAAATCCACATTGTTAGAAGCCTTCGAAGAGGCCAGTCAGATCAAGAAAGACATCCTCAGTTTAAAAGACACTACTAGCAATGAGACAGAGACTAGTACATCATCCAAAAAGAAAATAAAATCCTCCCTAGAGCTTCCCAAAACAAAGCTCAACCTGAAAGCTCGGATTTAGAAAACTTACAGAATGTTGTTCAAAAACTGTCCAATCAAGTTATAGATTTGAAAAGGACGGTTGAAGAAGATTCTTCAAGCAAAGGGCCTTACAAACCCACTTTTAGGAATCCTTTTCCCACCAACCGACCTAATTCAAATACTCAAGGCCTAAATCTAGAAAGCCTGCAATTTGATATTCAAATGATTCTAGAAGCACACGATAACTTGATGCCTCCCGAAATTCCTGAAGAAATAGTTGAACAAGAGACAATAGAAGAAGATGAATCTTCTCTAAACATTTTTGGACATTTTTCAGATAAATTCTAAACGGGTGCATCCTTACAATACTAGGAGCAAGATGGCAAATCAACCTTCCTCTAAAATCATTACGACTTTGCCTCCAAAATGGTTTAAATCTATTGACACTAAACAAAATTCAGTAAACCCAAGTCTAGATTATGATTTGGTTGAAGATCTAAAAAATCTTAGGGCTAATATTTTTGTTTACGAATTATTGAAATTCCCTTTTCTTCTACAAAAAATGCTACAAAATATTGCAGAGAACAACAAAAATGGCAATTGAAGCAGTAACAAAGGTGTTCAGAACAACCCCAAAGTTCCTCAAATTTTCAATAGGAATGTGTATAACTGCATGGTACATTCAGGAGCGTCATCGAACATAATGCCTTAGTCTATTTGTCAAAATATTAATGTCGAAGTTCAACCATCCACCTTGAAGATCATCCAGCTTGATCGAACTAGTGTTAAAGTTATAGGCGAATTGAGAAATGTGCTTATAAGATTGTCGTCTAACCCTAAATTTCATCAAGTGATTTATATTATTGTTGTAGATATCCCAGAAGTTTATGGTTTGTTTTTAAGCAGAGACCGGTCAAAACATCTACATGACTATTTTGCGATGGAGTGGTCTCACTTGTGGCTAACNNNNTACATGACTATTTTGCGATGGAGTGGTCTCACTTGTGGCTACCCGAGAATAGAAAGCCCAACAGAATCAAGGTAAATCGTGAACATTATCTAATGTTCATGGTGACTGATTTAAATGATCCCAATGAACCATTCAACCCTTTTGCCACTTCCCCCAAAATACAAGGGATGGATACTTTTTTTGGTAATTTCATGACCGAAACTTCCACTATCACTAACCTGGAAAAACATTCTGAAATTTTGACATATACGCAGCCAACAGCTTCTTCCCAGTGGTCACATGCAACTGACAACAATCAAATATGGTCTCTTTACTTTGATGGGTCAAAATCCAAGGAAGGAGTTGGTGCAGGTTGCGTGATCATCGATCCAACAGGTAACAAGACCCTAATTTCTTGCAGGTTATAATTCGAATGTATGAACAACATGGCCGAATATAAGGCACTATTGAAAGGCCTCAGAAAAGCATTAGATATGAACATTCAAAATTTGACTGTCTTTGGTGATTTGGAAATCGTGGTTAGACAAGTAAAAAATTCTATCCACTGTTTATCTCCACACCTTAAAAGCTACCAAATTGAGGTATGGAATTTGATGAATAAGTTTTCTGCATTTAACATAAATTTGATTCCTAGATTGAATAATTCGGAAGATGATTTGTTAGCTAGCATAGCTTCAAAACTTTTTCCTGTAGAAGGCTTATCTCCGAATGCATTCTTTGTCGAACTGATGTTCAGATCATCCGTCTCAGACAACATCATGAATTGGAGAGTCTTCGATGATGATGAACAGATTATAAGTTTCCTGCATATGGAAGAAACTTTCCAGGGTGCGGTGATCGACGAAGGTACTCATGACGAAAATCTTTGTGACTTTACGGTAATACCAGATCCAAGATCTCCAGAATCTTCACCAGACATGGTAAATTCTATCGCGAAATCTGTAGTTAGATTAGAAAATTTTTATGATCTTCACAATAATTCCAAAAAATTAGTGAACTGCAAAATGAATAGTTCCTCTTTGACGCATGAAAAAGTAAATTTGGGAACTAAAGACAACTCATAGTGCATTAATTTAGGAGTGGGATGTTCTGAACAAGAAGAAGCAACATTTATTAAATTTTTTAAGGAATTCAAAGATGTTTTTGCTTGGATGTACAATGACCTAAAAACCTTTGATCCTAACATCATACAACACGTTATTCCTATGAAACCCCAAACCCAACCTTTTCAACAAAAGTTAAGGAAAATGCACCCAAAACTTGAACCAACTATCAAGAAGGAATTAAATAAACTCCGAAACGCTAAGATAATCTTCCCAGTTAGGCACACACAATGGGTCTCTAATATTGTCCCTGTCTGAAAGAAGAGTGGTGAAATCCGACTATGTGTCGATTTCTGAAATCTTAATCGAGCATCTGATAAAGAAAACTACCCTGTCCCTCCCATGGAAAAAATCCTTCAACAGGTATCTGGTTCTGAAATATTATCCTTGTTGGATGCTTTTTCAGGGTATAACCAAGTCCTGATGTCCCCTCCAAACCAGCTCAAACCCACTTTCTGCACTCTGTGGGGCACATACGCTTATAGAAAGATGCCCTTTGGACTCATAAATGCCAGTGCCACTTTCCAGAGAGCGGTGGACATTGATTTTCGAGGCTTAATCAATCAATCTGCCGTAGTTTACTTGGATGACATTACTATCTTCTCGAAAAACAAAGAAGATCATCTAGCTCATTTAAGATCCGTTCTACAGCGATGTCGTAAGTACGACATTTCTTTGAATCCTAAAAAATCTATCTTCGTAGTAGAACAAGGTAAACTCTTAGGATTTATTGTATCAAGTGAAGGGATGATTATTGACCCTAAAAGAACTCAAGTCATTTCGAAACTTCCCCCTCCCTCATCAAAAAATTATATGCAATCTTTCTTAGGTCAGATAAACTTTGTTAGGAGATTTGTCCCAAAATTTTTAGAAATGGTGAGACCATTCCAAAACCTAATAAAAAAGGATGTACAATACCATTAGGGACCTTTAGAAGGCCAGGCTTTTGATTCAATAAAAAAGGCCATAATAGACACTCCTTCTCTAATGAGCCCCAACTTTTCTCAAGACTTCACCCTCTACACATTTTCTTCTGACTATTCATACACCGCTGTCCTAACTCAAAAGAACGCTGAAAACAACAAAGTCCCAATTGCCTTTATGAGCTCATCCTTCAAAGGGGAAGAACTTAATTACCTAGCAATAGATTAGCAAGCCTATGTTGTTTTCAAATAAGTAAATCACTTCTGATCTTATCTTTTGAAATCTAGGACGAAAATCATCGTCCCTTACCCAATTGTCAGAAATCTGTTAGTACAGAAGGAACTAGGCAAAAAAAGGGCAAACTGGGTCACATCCTTGCAAGAGTATGACATAGAAATCACCCCAACACAAATAGTAAGAGGTCAAGGGTTATGCAAGTTAGTCATTGATTCAGCTGCAGGACAGTAGGAGGAAAATGATATGTTGAACCCAGGACAACTCTATGAAAATAAAATCTCCTGTGCACAAAACCCTGTTAGTCCCTAGTATGATGATATAAAATTTTGTCTTGAACATGGATCAACTCCTCGTCACTTGGATCCCACAAAAATAAGAGCACTAAGATTAAAATATGCTTCTTTTCAGCTAATTAACAGTATTCTGTTTCGTCAAAATTTTGATGGAGTACTAATGCACTATCTTGAGAAAGATGAAGCAAAAAAGGTCTTATTGGAATTACACGCAAGAGAAACTGGTGGGCATTTTGGTGGAGATGCCACTGCTGATAAAGTGTTAAGAGAAGGTTATTATTGGCCTACCCTTTTTAAATATTCTCATGCTTTGTGTCGCAAGTGTGTAATTTGTCAAAAAGCATCTAGACGGATACAAAAACCATCCTTCCCTCTGCAACCAGTTTCAGTAGACTCCCCTTTTCAGCAGTGGGTTATAGATATTATAGGCCCAATCAATCTGCCATCCTCATAGTAGTGTAAGTATATCATAAAAACCATAGATTACTCACCAGGTGGTCCAAGGCTACCCCATTGAAAGCTGTAAATACCAGCCATGTGATATCTTTCTTGAATTCAAATATTATTACTCATTTTGGTATCCCTAAATGCCTGGTATTTGATAATGCTTCTTATTTTTCATCTCTTGAGATGAGTGATTTATCTCTATAAAAGGGAATTAAATTAAATTATTCTACCAACTATTACCACCAAGGAAACGGTTTGGCAGAATCAACCAATAAAAATCTGATCAAAATTATCAAGAGAACGGTCTCTGAAAATCATAAAAAATGGCATAATGCATTGTCAAACACAATCTGGGTTGATAGGGTAACTCCTAAAACTGATGTGGGTAACTCACCTTCCTTTCTCATTTACAACAGAGAGGCGATTCTCCCACCACGTGTCCTCCTTCCCTCTCTCTAGCTATCACAGAAAGTACAAGAAGAGGATTGTCCCCTTTTGGAGAATCGAATTAACGCTTTGTTAAAATTAGAAGAATTGAGGGCTCAAGAAAAACGAAAATTGGATCAACATCAACTCATTGTTAAAAACTAGTTTGATTCCAATTCTGCCTTTGACAGGAATGTTGAGGTAGGTGACCTTGTCCTAAAATGGGACAAACCGCATGAGGGAAA
>CBVK0101281967.1:0-15313 GCA_900067695.1 Picea abies | reverse complement strand
GATATGGATTCTTTTGACCTTAAATGTCCTTCGTTCTGATCTGGAACTTCTTGGCAGGATATAGATATTGGAGTGGGTTAAATGACATCCCTGTCGAGGCTATGGACGCCCACTGGCAACAGCGGATCTATCAACAGTATTGAAGATTTTATCTTTAATATCGTGACTCTCTTTTGTTAAGATTGTTGTTAGTTTTCGTCTCTTTAAAATAACAGTAATCTGAAAATGGAATACTTTATAATTGATAATGATGTTCAGACAACTTTCTAGTTGTTTTCGAGTCAAATTCTTTTCTGGTTGTCTTAATCTGAACTCATTCATTCGGTAGAGATATCTTCTTCTACTAGTGTGTCTCCATTGTTGGAAACAATGATATAATCTCTATTTTTACAAGCTGCCTACATAGGGTCTTTAAATTCTCGTTACTCGTCACGACCTTTCTCATAAAATGACACTTGCCTTTTGATTTTTGTTTTCATGAATGTAAGCATGAAAACTCACAGTTGTAATTCACATTTGGTTTTGATTTTTGATCAAAAGATAACTGTTCATATGGTCTATTGTCGAATTGTCGTCTTTCGCTATAAACTTGATGGTTTTCCTAGTTTATAACCCCTTGGTCTTAAATGTGCCTTGGTTACATAAGTATAAAACCTCCACTCATTTAATATTCAATTAATATCAATGAGGTTTTGATTTACAAAAATTTTAATGCTTCAATGTTTATTTGATACATTAATATTTGTGATCAAGTCGTGGATATGCATACTATTATTTTAAACTATTCTGATCCTTATGTGTACCATTATGCCAAGGTGTCATTTTAAGTACAGCATGATATTATTAATATATATGGCCTCGGGCTTCAAGACCTCTTACCCACGCCTGGTAATTAACACTCTTGCCTACCATTTCGAACTGTCTTTTCATTGCATTGAGGAAACTCAGGAGTATGGCTCTGTGTTTTTTCTATCAAACCCTACCTCTGATTTTCATGTTGATTCCCTGTTGTTAGCCATGGCTCCTATGGTGAGGATTGAGCCCAATGGAATCCAGACATTGTTATCATTTGGAAATTCCATAGATGACTTAGAAAGGAATGGCTAGCGTGGGTTTATTGAAAAGTTTGAGGGTTTCAATCTAAGGGTTTCTCAAGAGTTCTCGTTGACATTCGACGGTTGCAGAGAAAAAATAGGAGACATGCATCTTGAGGTAAATGAATATTTTATAAGCCAAGCTACCAGTTTACCAACTATGGGGAAAAAGTGGTTCAAGAACTCAAAGGTTGAAGAGGTTCCATGGTCATTGTTGTTCACCTCAAGGAGAATTACCAGTTGTGACCTGGGTATGCCTATCTTAGCTTTAAAACCTAGATGACATGATCTATTAGCTATTGTGAAGAAGTTCGTTACCTGTAAGGGAAGATTTGGGTTGTTTTTCTTGTATCACTTGTGATTTATTATGAGCTTTATCGATTTCTCCTTGAACATTCCCTATTTCCTCCTTCAAAGTCTATACAAGATGGGAAATCAGTTTAAGAGGCATAAGTTTTATTCTTGTTTGTTCCACCATTGTTTAATCAAGATTATCATTATACATCAGTTGAAATTATACATCAAGATTATTGTTTGCTCCAACATTGTTTAATCAAGATTATCATCACAGAAACCCTTGTGAAACCTACCATCTCTCCTCCTTTGCTCACACCTGATGATCCTACATCTAATTTAGAACCCTCGACCTACCTTGATTCTACCCTACCCGACACTCAACCAGATTCGTATCCTAAGGGTTGTGTTAAGACTATTAAAAAGTCCACAAGGAAAAAGTTTAAAGGCAACGTTGATGTCAATTATAAGAGTAAAAAGGTCGCTCACTGGGTTTCACGATGTTATCGAAATAAACCCAAGCCATGCACAGACTAAAACACAATTTTGGTAAGTGAGGATTTTGATTCGGAAATTGAAAGGTTCTTGGACGAAGAGTATCCATACTCATATGGACTTTGCCTTGACAGACCCTACGATTATGTCACCAACTTACCACTATGTCTAAAGGACAATCCTGACTTTCCTGGAATCAAAATCTGTGATGAACCTACATGTCAAATGGATGATTCTCCAATCATTAATACTACCAATACACAGTTTCTACAACCACACTGTAATGAATGTCAATATTGGATCGACAGGTATTAGAAGGATGTGCCTTTACTACAGTCTCGAATTAAATCTTTGGAAGACCAGGTGGATTCGCTAATGAAGGAGAATAGAAGACTCCAATCTATACCTCAAACCAAAGAAAAAAGCCAAAAAACCTAAGGGTTTGTTGTTTTTAAGAACGTCGAAGCAGCGTCTGCAATAGTAAATTCAAAGATTTCTTGATTAGTTTGAATCCCTTAATTTGAGGTATGATCCTTTTAAAAGTTTAGTATGATTTTGTCTTTCTCAATTTAGCATACATGATTTGTTTGCATGGATTACTTTTTAGTTTGTTTTGATTGATTGAATAAAATATGATTCTAGTTATAATTATAACTAGCTACAGAATTGTGAGATTCTGTAGCTAGTTAGAAAAATTCAAATTACTTGTTTTGATAACTGAAAGTATATCTAAAATCTTATTATTTTTATTTGTTAACAGGAAATCATGTTTTTCAAAGAGATTTGAAGCACTGTTGGGATCTTCCATCCATACCATCTTTATGTTTTTAGTTAATAGATTAGGCTGTTAGTTTTTGGTATCAAATCTGGGAGGTTTCATCCCCCACATTTTTTGGAACAGATTGGATGTTAGCAATAGGAAACGTTTTTTTCCTAGATCCTTTATAAATATCTTGTTTTGTAAACTTGAAACTATCTCTACCTAGGGAAAAAATTATGGATTTCTAATTTACAAACTTGAATAGAAGATGATATTTGCACAGCTTTAGCTTCTATATATCGTGTTTTTATTCAAGTTATGATCATTTCGATTTGTAATTAGAATGTGATTACTTTAGCTATCATGGTTTATTGCATATTGGTATGATAAAATTGATAGGATATCCATAGTTTATGTCCCATATTTAACATACAGTAATTATTCTGTTCAAACTTGAGATTAGAAGATTCATCTTCTTTATTCATTGAACATTTATACACAAGTTTTCACAGCAGAATTTATCTCAATGTGGCCACTTGTGAGATTATAAGATTGTTATTACTATATCTCTTATATGTTCTATCATTTGTATTCAATCATTACAGACTCGCGTTTACGAGAAGCATTTGTGAGATCTGTTGCAGGTTTGCCTCATCAAACAGTGAGATTGGATGTTATACACAGGACAAATAGGAGATACGATTACAGGTTAGTTTGTTAGTTTTATTTCATTAGTTTAATTAATACAGGAATTTCCTGCATTCTAAACACACTCTATTGTTTGTTATCTCTGTTTTTCAATTAAACAGTTTGTTACTTCATTTCTTGTTTATAAATATTATAAAAAATAAAAAATAAAATATTGAATGATAGCTTAGCTGTTGTTTAATATATCAATCCATATTCGATTTTTGCAGATTTAGATTAAAATTTTCATTTTGTAAATGTTATACATATATTAGAAATAAATTCATTTGTACATATTATACATACAATAAGTAGATTTATGTTATAAAAATTATTTAGTAAACTGTAAATATATTTTAGATCTGTATATAGTTTTCAGCAAGTGTTATTCATTAAGTTATTTTATTTTTCTTAGTTTTGTTTTTTCATTTTCTTAGGACTTAGATCGGCCAACGGAGCCGCTAAACCCGTCGGAGTGGATTAATCCAAATCCAAACATCTTGTGTTAAATAGACAACCCCAGACCAAATTCACTCCTCCAATTGACGAGCGGTCAATTTTTCCCGTCAACAGATGGTTTCAAACAAAAGTCACACAAATGGACATATCACTCATAAAAGGTTTGATTCCAAGAGTAGTAGGTGTCCATGATAGAAAAAAACAAATACTTGTCATCAAATCCAAGAGGTAATCATCGATGTTGATTAACATCGGCCATCGGTACCCGATGATGTTCATAGGAGAAAAGGTGCAAACAATGAGGTCGATGTCAAACACCGATAGATGTCGATGTCAGTAGATCAAAAAAGGAAAATAGTTACCATTTAGCGTGATCCCCTCTCCTTGTTGATGCCCAATTAATAATTATTAATGATTTGTTTGGGCCATCATTTGGGTATCTCTCAAGACCTCCTAACTCATCAAGATGGTCCATCTATATATTTTCCATCTGCATGCATTCTGATATTTCTAGCTAGTTAATAGATGTTGTCCCTATATCATGATTAAACCTCCTACACTATAATGTTGTACCTTTCTCTCCACCGGTATCAGTGATTTGAACATGTGTAAGTCTCTAATATCCTCAAATGAGTAGAGTTCCCTGACTCTCCATATTAAATTTTGTTGGGTGCTAATCGACGAATCTTTGAAACCCTCGATAGACCATTCGAACATCTCTCCGCACCATAAATTTTCTCATCACATTTACTTCTAAGTTTGGTACACATGTGTAAAAAAATATATATATATCTACATTAGATTCTTTGTACTAAAGGGTGATGAGTTCGAGCGTGAGGGGGATAACTGATATTTATTTGAATGTATTTGTGAATAATTTCATAACTCTCATAGAACTATTTAATTGTTTCACGATAACTCACATTGATCCAGTTTATCTTAAGGATTGATATGTGTCGTTTATTACAAAGATCATAATTAGTAAGTACTTAAACCAAGAAAGTATTCACACACATGTATTTGTGATAATTTCCCTTATAGTTCTATTGAAAAAAGGGATATTGATTTAATTTTTTGCATTGCAGGAAAATGCCACCCAGATGACCAGTAACTCGCCAATCACCAAAAACCCCAAATGTAGGAAATGAGCGAGCTGGAGAAGCATCCAACTTGGCTGCTAAAAAGTTGGAGTTTTCCCTGAAGGCATAGACGGTGGTCAAAATGTCACAGAGGAATCTAGTGATCCCACCTCTACTTTTCAAAGATACAGAAAATAATACAGCATCTAACGTAACCCTTCCCTCTTGTTTTGATTTATAAAACAAAATTAATTATAAAGATTTCCTATAATTCACACCACATAGAAACATGTAGGAGAGGAAGATGGATGAGAAAATATTCCAGAACATTAGGTGCTCTTCATTATATATGGTGGTGACTAGGACCATTGTCTTGCCAATTGTGGAAACTCTAGAATGGATCATCCATCATGCCGACAAAGATAAATTATTTCTAAATAAAAAAGATGGAGAGTGTATCGACGTCTTCTTTCCAACATAAATAGGTGCACAATACAAAATTAAGGACGTTGAAGTTAGGATTTTTTCTTTTTTATAATACGAGTTTATTGCAAACATCCTGGTGGAGGGAAGAAAAAAAATTGTAAATTGGGCCTTAGGGTGGTACAACACCGTGAACCTCCAGGAACCTTTCATTTTATTAATGAATCTGATCTATCATCTATATGGGGGAAACAATTTCTCTAAGTTCTCCTAGGATTAGATGCATTTGGCTTATACAATACATATATATAAAAAAATATTTAAACATGGAGATATTATAGCTAATAAATTGAGCACCGGGATAGAGGAAGATGAGAACCAAAAAAATAGAGAAAACCTTGCATTCTACATGGAATCTTATCTCATTGATGCGATATGTGCTAGGAATATATTTCTAGGCTTGAGCATAAGATGGAATATCTATGAACTGCCAGTACATATTTATTTCAATATCCTATGGAAGAACAAGTACAAAAGATCAATCTATGTAATATGTGATGGATTTAATGCTCAGGTGTACTCATTGATATTTAAACAAGATTGCCCAAGGCTCTCATGAGTAGTACGAAAGGTCATATCCAAGATTGGGAATCTGTATCTAGAGGAAAGAATCACATATATCATAATTTTTAGAGCCATTGGTGCACCACACCTATTTACAATCCATGTTCTCAATAAACTAGTGTTGGGGGGAATTTGGTACAAAGCATACTACAAGGTTTTAAATATTATTTGGTAAAAGAAAATAAAAGTGTATTTATCCCCTATGGGTTTTATTTAGGTTACCATTTCCTATAGGAAACTACAAAAGCCAAAAAATAACCTTATATTCAAATGGAGTACAATTTATTTACTAGGAGATACAGGAAACACGACTCTTGGAAACTAGTGGATGAGCATGCTAATCAGGTGATATCCCATTGACTATACGTGCACAATTATTTTTAGGATGAAATATTCATGAATAATTCCTTGAACTAGGATGAAGTATTACAAAGAAAAAAAACGGGCCGGGGGATGAATAATTAGACTTTTTAGAGAAAACAGTTGGGGCAATGAAACAAGCACAACAATATGACTCAAAGAAGGCAACAAACAGTTTGAAGGCACAATGAATCATAGAAGAAGCAAAATGAATGATTCAACTGTAAAGGGAGACTTCCATAGTGCCAAAAGTAGCCTCTCTGGTAATAAACCAAATCACGCTAAGAGAAGAAGGGGAGATGGAAAATGATGGAAATACCTCAATTTGGGAATACAATGGATAATATAATTTAGAGAAAACACTAGTAGCAGAACCATAAGTTGAGGAAACAACTACAATTTCAGCAAATCGATCCAGTCTAAGGGAAGTGGCTCCCTTTATTATTGATTTGATTATAGTATATGATAGCTATGTAGAGGAGGTGTATCATGCAGTTCCCATTTTGAAAGAGGTCATAACATATATATTGGACACAATATTACCCCAAGGAAAACGACCTTTGGGCAAATATGAAGGTCTAAATAGAAATGAAGCTCATATCACCAGTCTCTAGATAGAGGGGAAGGTTGTAACAAAGGTCGGGATGAGCCAAGAGATAGAGGGAAAAAGAAATTTAAGGAATAAATATGAGGATGGTAACATGGCTGACATCGAAAAGAATGAAATAGAAGGAAAAGGGGAAAAGAAAAGGAAACTCGATGTTGAGAATTCATCAGGAGATAATGCTAGAAAAGGAGTAGTTGATGAATAGTTTGAGAGTAACAAAGGATCTGAAAAGATCCAAACAATACCATCAACACATTCTACACTCCCAATGTCAATGACCTCATAAAAAACCATAATAGAAGCGGTCACCAAAAATACCTCCAACATTGAGCACATTGGAGAGTCATCAATTAAGCTAGGATTCAACAAAATTAAGGAGGTAGTGATTGATCATTTTAATATTCCAAGAATCTTAGGAAATGCATTCTCATGGGGTGACCAACCAATTCTAGATCTGGTAGATGAGGTGGCCATTGTCCAAGCTATAACCTCTTAGAGAAAGAGGCAAGTTGTGGTAAGAATAATAGGAAATAAGAGGAGACTCACTCTAGACAGTGTGGTGTTAATTACTATGGAAGAGACCCTACTGAAATCTAATCATTCTAAGGTGAGCCAAAAATTGGGAGCAAGCCTGGTTATATCAAGTTCCACCATGGATAGAGAAAGAGAGGACGATCATGAAGTTGACTCTATGAGATATGAGTTTGTGTAGCTCAAGCATCAAGTGGAATATTACCAAGACACCACACAGGAAATTATATTCATGAGAGATGAGTTGGGTAATATATATAGTCAATTTAAATCTTAAAGAGAGATTTTTATGACCATGATCATTGGATACCGGGAGGAAGCCTTGATGGGCCTCATATCTTAGAAATAGATTAGGAAATGGTTTGAGAAAAATAATCACATGTTAGAGAAAATCGAGAACATCAAAGAAATCAAGAAAGTTCAAGGTGTGGAGGAACATGGTGTCAAGATGCTCATAGACGAGAGCCTGGTTAGGTTCAAAAAAGTGGCAGAGTATTGGGTACAATTGGTGAGTGAGCCACATCGGAGGATGCAAGAAAGATGGGAATAATGTATTGGAAATTGAAACAACATCAATCAAAACATGAGAAACCTTTTATTCCACAAATTCGAAAAAATAGACGAATTTGTCAACCTACATGTGGTAGTCTGGAAATTTGAGGATCTTGATGTTGAATTTGAAGTGAAAGTTCAGGAGGTATGAATAGTTGAAAAGGGACAAGTTAAGAAATTCTTTGATAGACTGATAGGGGTATCATGGGTCCTGTGACATATAGGCTTGAGGTGGACAAATGAAGAGACTGGGTGATGGAAGTGAAATATAATGTCATCATGTCGATGGAGCAACATCAATTCCTTTAATTTCATACATGCGAGGATCTGTTCTCCCAGTTTTCAAAGTATGATAGAGAGAACCCTTTAAGATGATTGAAGCTAACTGATAGCTTCCACATGGACAAATTCCACTTTATCTTTTATTTTCTTTTTTTACGTGCACATTGTTGTTTATTTTTTTCATGATAATTTCGTATAAATAATTAAGTTGACCTCATTTTGAAAGTTCGATGGTTTTGTGTAATAGTTGATAGTTAGATGAAAAACTATTTTGGATTTTAATATTGAAGCTTGTCTCGAGCCAAAGATAATTTTTTTCCAAAGCATGTGGATTGAGCATAGTCTATGGATTGTTCTACAAAAAGTTTTCTACTGTGAGCTATTTAGTAAGATCATAATTTTTTTTAATCCTTCTTGAATGCTCATTATTTTTGAATGCATATTGGTATAAATTTTGATAGTGTCTTGAAAGAAGTTGTGTTAGAATGTAATCAGAATTATTTTGAGTTACTTGTTATTGGCACATATGATTACCTTTCCTAGATGATATTTTTTTTTTATCAATAGGAAAATATTATTATTTAATATTGATTGGAAAGAAATGTCATTTAAATGATGTTGGTAAAGGTTAACATGTGCTCATCCTTCTTATGAACTTAGTTATTGAATACTTCATGAATAAACTAATAACGAAAAGAGTCTAGAAGATCTATCCGTAGACTGAAATTAAATCCCATAAAAAATTGTCGGATCGTCCATATGAATAATCATGCTACCTTAAATAGGGAAGAGTTTAATTGGGCCTCATCTCTAGGTGTGATTCCTACTATTGAGCTAAAGGGAATTTTGACCCTTCAACAATGTTTACATACAATCCTGTGACTTCATATTCATAGTTGTAATTCCTCTTTGAATATTCCATGTTGTTGATCTCTGTGCCCATCCTGTTCTAATATAATTTTCATTAACTCTACAAAATGTGCAGAAAATAGGATTTTCTAGATTAATTAATTTAACAAATTCACGAAAACTATGCATCAAAATTATTTCTTCTAATTCCTTTTGAATTTAACTGCCCAAATCAAATTTATGGGTGTATATATGGAATAATGTTTCCAATACCTTCGCAATGACTACTTTCTTTCTCAATTATGAGTCGTGAGCAGAAAGTTATGGCCATTTGAATATTACCCATTTACTCATTTAACACATATTCCTTCAAATATGTACAATTGTTAAATGTGCTTATGCATCCTTGCACGTTCTCCTTTGAAAATTTGATAGGATCTCAATTTGTTTTCTTCATGGCCTTATTTTATAATTTCCATCCAAGTTTCACCTTCACCTAAGTTGCAAGATGCTAGATACAAGCTACTGAAATTTCAGGCCAATTTATATTTTTACCCATGAATGCTACATGTGCCTTCTAAGTCCTCCTACGCATTTTTAGGAGCCTAGATTTATATTTTCACTCAATGTTTTTTTATATGACTCAATATATTCCTCTATACTTATATTATGACCCAATATGATTTTGGAGCAGGGAGTTATGGCCCTTCGAAGTTAACCGGGCCTCAAAAGTTAGTTGATATTGTTTGGCCTGTAACTTTCTCATACTAGCTCAGTTTGAAAAATGGTTCAAACCATTAGAAATATATCTCTAATATTTTATTTTTAGATGTAGAAACTATGTTTTTTGCAAGGCAATACAATTTCATAAAAATTTGACTACTCAAAATGTCGTTTAGCCCTTCAAAAATGGCCTACTAGTCGAACACTGGGAAATCATTGTAATTTTCTAGTTATTTTCATTAAATTTCTGAAAAAATTATTTTAATATGATTGAATGGGATGTTGATGTGGAATATTAGTATACCTAAATCCCGTACAAGGATTCCATGTCATCTCTTGGTCCACCTGGCCTAGCCCCATCGTCCCTTTTCCTTCACTACCTTCACTTTCCCCTTCACTAGCGTGTAATTTTATTATATTTTTTTTTCAGATAGCACAAGTCCTTGGATTCCATGTGGAATCTTTGTATTAGTTCATGGGGATGATCAAGACCCATCCCATAACCATTGTTCAAGAACAAATCAATTTTCACATTGGTTTAATCCAACGACGAAGGTTTTGGGTATAATTAACGGTCGCGATCACAATTGATGACCCAAAATGCATTGTGGCCCCCATCGACCTTCTAACCATTAACACAAGGGGGAAGGTTTGTGAAACTTAAATAGGTTTTGGGATAGGTTTACATGGAATGCATCAATTAATTGTTCCCCCTTGTGGCTATGGTTAACCTAACCACATAGGACCTCTCTGCAATTAGGATTCTACAGTCTAGACTCATGGTTCCGTCAGATAGGCATGCGCCCGCCATTCCAACTCCATGTCACCTACTATAGTGTACATTTTGTCTTGTCACATAAAACCATATACATACCACTTTTGAAGTACATTTGACCTCTCTACCATTCCATTTGACACGTGGCCCCCATGTCATGCTAATGTCATCGTATGGAAAAATACCCAAAGTTTCCCAATTTTTTTGAATTATGAAATTTTCCAAAAATAGCTAGTTTAAAAATTATTCCCATAACCTCCAATAAAGCTCTATATTTAATATCGTGTAGAACATTTTGAAACTATACATATAAATTCGACCCCTACCCTTAAAATTCAACTCCTTTATGTCGAATTTCCCATAACTTCATTATAGAAATTGGGGCATTTTTCCCAATTTTATCATGACACCATGACTGGTCTATAAATTTTAAATTCATCCACCTACAAGCTTGAATTTTACCCAATTAGAGATTGAAATTTCTCATTTTATAATTATAGGAACAATTCTCCCCAATTTCTATTGAAATTCCCTTAATTTCACTACAAAATGTTCTTCAAACATATTGCATACATCCACTAAAAAATAATTTCATGTAAATGTTTTCTTCAACAATCTGTTAGCTCATCCCATGCAAGCTCAAGACCGAAACTAGAGCTATGATACAAAACTGTAGCATCCCCATCCTTGAGTTGGGCTATGCCACACAAAATTTCCAACTCTAATGCCTTTGAATTTATATAAAACTATGCATATGCACAAAATTATACAATTATATGCAATTCTAACAACATATATACTTATGTATAATTAAATCATCAAATACTCATAAAGGAAAAGAGATAAAGACACACAAAGTAATTAAATAAAAATATAATTGACACTTATCTTGTATAAATAAGCCACCAACTGTTTGCAGACTTCATAATTTCCTCCCATCCATAGAATATGTTGCTCATGAACTTAGCAGTAGGTCACCCCCAAGATGGAGCTAAAACTCCACTTGGACAAAGGATTCCTAAACCAGGATAAGGTCTCTCAAATACTAGAAATACTCATTATTAGGTGCAAACTCTAGAAGATAACCTGTATTCCCTCATCCCCCACATGTCAGTCCCACCCCAAGAAGTGTTCCCCTTATTCATTCAACAATCATTCATCTCTCACACGTCCCTTCCTGGATTCCCTTAATTAAGGACTTAGGATATATTTATATCCCTCAATTTAGACTTTATACTTTAGGAATATTAATAAAGTATTCCTTTGGGATTAATCCCCCTCAGCTTAGAACTCCTTTCCATTTCTAGTGGAGTTTAACCCCCCATACTCTTTTTGTTTGGCTAGTTTATAGAAGTGATGTGTTTTCATTAATATATGAGTTTGATTACAGAATACAAAGACAGGCTCACTAGACTTTTAGATTATGGCTCTCCAACTTAATAACCACATAGACACTCTAGCCTAAAAATACATATATACAAAGGAAATCTAGCCCAAAATGTCCTAGATCCCCAACCTATATGTATATTTACATTTACATTACAATTGGGGTTAGACCTAGGGGTATTATATCTGTCATGGTGTTGACAAAATAAATCAAGGACCCTATTAGCTGCTTGTATATCCTGGGATCTAGTAACTCTGAATCTGAATTGTCAATCATTTTCTTATTGGTAACCATAGGCATATCCAATAGTTTATAGTCCTATATCATGAATCTCCTAAAGATATCTATTTCATAATTCACTTGTGATAGGACTATCTCTCTCGATACTTTCCATATCTCTAGCCCTAATAAATATTGCATCAAGCTAATGTCCTTCATCTATAACTCACTTGATAAATTCACATTGCACCCCAAAATAAGATCCTATGAACCTATGAGAAATAAGTCATAAATATATAGAACCAAGATAAGATGATACTCTCTAAAAAGTATGAAATACAAGTTAGGATCCACCTCACTCTTGATAAATCCCATACTTTGCAAGTATCTGTCAATCCTAGAATACCATGCTCTAGGTCTCTATTTGAGTTTGAACAAAGATTTCTTAAGCCTGCACACATGAGACGCCCTCCCATGTACCTCAAATACCTAATGTTTCTCTATGTATACTTCCTCCTCAATGATCCTATTGAGGAAAGTTTCTTTAACATTGATTTGATGTATCCTCCACTTCATAGCTGAAGTTATAGAAATAACAACTCGAATAGAAGGATACCTATTGACTAGAGAAAATATTTCCTCATATTCCACTCCCTCTTCCCAGTGGGAGAACCCTCTCTCCACAACACTTTCCTTTTAATTATCTACACTACCATATACACCATGCTTGATCTTTTAGATCCACCTAGAACTCACAACTAACTTCCCCTCTGACCTCAACACTATGTCCTAATAGAGGTGTACACATTTGTCATGGCATCATGCCATACCTTCTGATCTACAAATTCTTCAAAAATGGAAATCTCAACATAAATCATGCTACTAATAAGTGACATGTAGTTCAAAAACTTCTTTGGAGACCTACACTCTCTAGCCACACTCTTAGGAGCCTCACCAACATCCCTCAATTTTTGCAATACTCATCTAGGTCTCCTGACAAGAGTAGAAGGGGATAAATCCTCCTCTCCACCTAAGGTATGAATTGTTGATTGTTTCTCCTCATCCTCTATAACTTTTGTTGACTCCAGAGTACTCATAGATGTCAAGTTCTTGTCGAACTTAACATCCTTGTTGACAACTATATTCCTCTATGTTGGAATGAATATCCTGTAAGCCTTTGAGGTCTCACTATACCCCCACAAATATACCATTATGTCCTTAAGGCTCCAAATTTATCCTCTTCTTCATAGGAACATGGATGAAAATTAGACAACAAAATATCCTTAAATGACTAATATCTTGCTTCTCTCCTGAAAATGCTTCCTCTGGACTCTTTTCCTTCAATATCTTGTACAAACTCCTATTTTGCACATACATTGTCGTGTTACATGTCTTTTTCCACATGATTATAGGAAACTCCTGGTAACGTATCATAGTCCTTGCAGAATTGATTATGGACCGATTCTTTCTCTCCATAAACCCATTCAATTGAGGTTTCTATGAGACTCTTAGATCCCTCTTGATCCCCTCCTCCTTACATAAATCCTTGAATTCACTGGAGGTCTAATCTACTCCATTATTCAAACTCAATACCTTGACATTCTTACCTATCTGGTTCTTTACATGACCCCTAAACTCTTTGAACCGACTGAATACCTCATCCTTGACCTTCATAAAGAAAATCCATTTTTTCCTAGAGAAATCATCCATAAATGTCACATAGTATGACTATCCCTGTAATGATGCTACTATCAATGACCCACTCACATATTAATGAATAAGATCCAAAATCCCTTTGGACCTACTCTCGTTATTAGTAAAACTATCCTTGGCATTATTTCCAAGTGCACACCCTCTGCACGGTCCCCACTAATCAATCCTAAACTCTGGAATACATGTAACAATACTACTTAGAATCAACAACATTATGTAGTGTAGGTTTCCCAACCTTCTATTCCACAACTTACATAGGTTGTCACAATCATGTACCTAATATTGAAAAATCTTTAATTTCAACCTATATAAAGTTCCTTCTCTAACCCCAACGACTATTGTGTTTTTCGGGATATCTTTCTATAGAACGAGTAACTTCCCTTTCTGAGAAGTAACAAAAATACCCTTGTCCTCCATAGCTAAGTCTAAAAGAAAATTCTTCTTCAAACCTGGTACATAAACCACATACTGAGCATCCAACAATCCTCCTAGCTCAAGATGGAACATAATTGTTCCCTCTCCCTTCATTTCATACTTGGAATAATCACCAAGTTGCACATGAATATTTACATCATTGTCTATCAAACTTATAAATATCTCTCTTACTTATGTCATATGATGAGATGCACCACTGTCAAAGAACCAAGCACTCCTTACTATTGTGCTAGTAGAAAGGCAAGAAACCTGTGAAAATTCCTTCTCAAACTTAGTTTCAAACTCATCAAGCTATGTATTTGTTGATGTTCTTGTCTATGTATTTCCATTACCCTTATTATTCTTCTCTAGACACGAAGATGCATAATATCCATTTTATGACATGGGAAACACTTGATTTTACTCAAGTCCGTCTTCTTCCTTGGTTGTGATGATCCTCCATCATCATTACACTTCTTGCTAGAAATATTTTAGTTTCCCTTCCTTGTCTTATTGAAAAAAGACAAGTTCACTTCACTACATGCATGCTCGCTTCTCTTAGTGTCCCCCCAAGTATCTTCATGGATGGAATCACCCCAAAGTCTATGCCAATATGGTATATTTTACTTGACACAAACTCCCTTCAAAAATGGTTTGCAAGACTTGGGAAGACCATTTAATGCCACATTCATGAGATTTGTGTCCTTTGTTTTATCCCATATGGCTACAAGGTGATCATGCACATGTTTGATCCTCATGAGATAGATGGTAACACTATAAGATATAGACATCTACTGTAATGTCCCCAAGTCCAAGATCCATTGTAAATCATGTTTATGAAATGAACTGTAATTATGTTTTTTATAGACTAGTGAGCCAAGTTAATATACGTTGGTGGGCTTATGTGATTATTAGGCAAGAGAGCCTAAGTGTTGAAGGCCAAGAGCCTGATTTTGTACATGTATCTATGCACATTATTAATAAAA
>CBVK0101281963.1:0-11027 GCA_900067695.1 Picea abies | reverse complement strand
TATGTTGTTCACGTAGGTATTGAATCTTTGGATCTTGTTGATATACATGTTGATTCCACTTATAATGCTAAGCTACCTCATGAAGCCTTAATATATCTATGAAATTCACCTTTAGGATTTTTTCAAGAAGTGAGCTCCTCCTTTAAGACCTTGTTGAAAAATCCTATTATCCCTCCATGTGTTGAATCCCATAAAATTATCTTGAATAACTCGTGGTTAATTTAGGAGGGGGAAGAGTTGGGGGAAATCAACCTCCCCCACCACCATTGAACCCCTGTTTCATGGCCCAATTCGGCCCTTTGAATATGTCTACTCACGTCCATGAGCTACCTGAAAATTAATTGAAGTTGTTAGCCAAATAAAATGGTGAACCAACACTTTCTATTGAAGAACATGTAGTAGTCTTCGAGGATCTCACTGATAGCCTATTCATTCAACATGATGATGCATTCGTGAGGTTTTGTTTTCAAAACCTAGAGGGATATATTTGTAAATGGTTTAGAGAACTTCCCACAACCTCTATTAACAGTTTGTAGGATCTTCAATATTTATTCATGAAGCAATGGGGGGATAACAGGGACAACCTATATTACCTTACTTAATTTGGCTCCCTCAAGAAGAAACCAAATGATTTTGTTGTTGACTTTAACAAAAATTTTAACAAGATTTACAAACATCCTGCACAATATCTATTAATTGACTGAGATCAACAAGCTATCAATTGATGATTAGTCCTGATGATGAATCCTAATTCGGATTCGAAACATCAACAAAAATGACACAAACTGTGGATTATCCGGCAAACAACTTCGAAGATTTACAAGGATATTCGAAGATAAATAAATCCTTTGCAACAAGCAACCAAGGTGACATATGTTCATGAGTTTGATGAAAAAATTGTTATGGTATTAAGAGAAAGAAGAGCCCCCAATTTTCTGATAATGCAATAAACATTGAGGGAAACATGATTGCATCAAGAAAAATGACACAAAATTATGATCAAGAAGAAAATAAGAAGATTAGAGAAGACCATGATCCTCTAAATCTGACCAAAGAAGCTCATGATGCTTGAATGAATGAAGTTTCTAGACTAATAATAAATGTGACAAAAAAAATGTATATATTTGAAATCAAGAATCATAATTCAAATAAAGTCTAACAAGAAGGAGGGGAAAGGAACCCTAACCAGTTTTAGGAGGCCTTGTAATCCTCTACTTTTGAGGAGAGAAAGAAGAAACGATGATTACCCTATTCATACTCTTACTTGAACTAATGATCAACATTACTTGGTAGTAGAAGAAATAGATAAAGGATACATTGATAATCCATAGAAAATACAAGTATTGCAAGAGGAAAATAATTCAATGCACCTAACTCATAATTATTATGAACACTCTAAACATTAAAAAGCAAACCCCTAAAAATGAGTTGAACAAATAATTGTTGGTTTGTGATAAGGACATCATGTTTCATGATGCAGTGTAGGATGCGATGCATAGGATGTATGATCTCATACCTAGACAGAGAGTTGTTAACCATGACAATGATCCAAAACCTAAGAAGATTAGCCCAAGTATTTCCATGGTTAAGTTCAAAGAACTAAAAAACACTATCAACTAAGTAAGTTGGTGAAACTTCAAAGAGGTAAAGGATCTTAAGGAATCAATTTCACCTGTAAATTTTGATAAAGATATTTCAAAAATAAAGATATGAGTCCCATTAGTTGAATTGGATAAAATCCCATCATAGCACAAGCATATTGTTAAATTCATACAGGGAAAGAACCCAACAGGTCCACCTGACACTGTGAATTTACAAGATGAGTCTCCTACTATAGTGTGTTTTCCTCTTATAGGTGAAAACAAGGATCTAGTTGCACCTTTCTATGTGACCCTAAAATTCGATGATAAGATGATATATAATTCCATGCTTGAATTTGGTGCATCTCATAATCTCATGTTGAAGGTAGTGATGGAGAATTTGGGGATAGAAATAACTATACCTTACAATGATATTTATTCTTTTGATGCCAGAAAGGTGAAATGTGATGAAATGATTAACGACATTGTAGCTAATTTGGCTCAAATTCCCATCACTAGAATTATCATAGATGTGGTGGTAGATGATGTACCTGCAAACTATGGGATGATGCTATCTAGAAGTTGGGCTATAAATCTAGGAGGTACGATGGATATGAACATGATCTATGCCACGGTGTCTATCTTTAGAGGAGAAAATAGGAAATTATATAGAGAATTTTTTTTTCTATGTAGTCAATGACCAAAATAACTATGTAAATGACCTCATATATGTTGTTGATGAATACCTAGGTTGTTGTATCCTCACAGTAAATGAAGAATTCCATGAACCCTTCTCTCCTATAAGTCTTGTTCTCATCCCTGGCCAAGAAACCCAATGTATATAGAAAATGTAATTCGATGGAGAATATTCGAAGGAAGGAGTGGGATTTGGTGTGGTCCTAATTTCCCCCCCAAAAGAAGAAATTAATTTGTCCTACAATTTGGATTTTGAATCTACTAATAATGTAGCTTAATACAAAGCCCTCATTCTAGGTTTGTAGGTAGGAAGAAAGATGCATATTACAGATTTGGTAGAATTAGGAGACTCAAAACATGTGGTTCATCAAATCAAATGTGGCTATTAGAAAAGGAACCCTATGATGAGATTCTATAGAAATAAGGTATGGGATTTAATTGACAATTTTTATAAAGGTTTTAATATTCCTACCACCTTAAGATAATTTAACAAGTAGGTTGATTCCTTATCAGTAGTAGATAGTACCTTAAAAACCCCTTCCATTACTCAGATGGGATATGATATTGATATGAGGTATAGACCTTTTATTCCTAATAAAATGAATTACTAGCAAGTGTTTGAAGATAATAAATAGATAAAAATATTCTTGGATGTCATACATGAATTTTTAATCACACATGTAGATTTGGATGATGAAGAAAATGGGAAAACTATGGTTGAAATAGAGGTGCAAATGACCTATGAGTTCAGTGAGTACATGCTTGGTCATAAAGTCCTTCAATTGAAGAATAATTTTATCCCTGATGGACTGGTACCTGTGGAGAAGTTTTTTGTTAGAAATGATGTGTCCATAAATCCTACAGTGATTCCCAAAGATGAAAATGTTGAACAATGCAACATTGGGACAAAACATGAACCAAGATTCATAAAGTTGTCCAAATAAATTTCCCCCAAGAACAAGGTTGAATACTTGCATTTGTTCAAGGAATATTTGGATGTCTTTGATTGGAAATATGAATACCTAAAGATCTATGATATCAGCATTATACAACATAATATACCACTCACAACCGATACTAAGCCTTTTAGTGAGAAGTTAAGGCAAGTTAACCCCTAGTTTCTACCAACCATTGAGAAGGAGGTGTGGAAGTTACATTATTCCCAAATCATCATTCCCCTTATATATTCTAGATGGGTAGCGAATTTGGTCCCATATAAGAAGAGGAGTGGAGAGATAAGGTTGTGTGCGGACTTCGTAAACCTGATTAAATTCTCTCTAGAAGAAAATTATCCTTTTCCAAAAATGGATCATATACTTCAGAAAGTGGTAGGAGGAAATATGATTTCTATGATGGATGGTTTCTCAACATATAATCATGTAGCAATGAATCCTAATGATACAGAAAAAACAACCTTCACAACCCCATGGGGAGATTTCATGTATGATAAAATTATCTTTGGTTTGATAAATGCAGGAGCTACATTCCAACGGACCACACATATAGCCTTCACGGGAGAGAAGGATATATTCATTGTCATATATCTCGATGACATGACTATCTTTTGCAAGATAGATGAGGACCACAATGAGCACTTAAAGGAGACCTTTGTGAAGTAAAAATAAATTGGCTTATCTTTGAACAAAACTAAATCCTACTTTTCCATGACAAAAGGAAATATTTTGCACCATATATTGTGAAAAGAAGGGGTAAAAATAGATCCATAGAGGGTAGAAGTGATAAATACTTTTTATAACAAGAAATAGAAAAGAAGTACATGAGCCATTTTCTGAGGTGAGACTTAAGTTTGTTGAATCTAATTGGTACAAGGATATAATTTTATATCTTCAACACCGGAATTGCTCACCCATATGGGACAAAACCAAGGTTGGGTCCCTCAATATCAAATCTATTAAGTATCAGATTGTGGGAGAAAAAACATTTTGTAAGAAATTAGTAGGAGCACTATTGAATTTACTTGCGGAAGAAGAGACATAGGAGATTATTAATGAATTTCATAAAGGGATATGCATAGGTCATCATGCGTGGAGAGCCACTACATACAAACTCCTCATAGATGGTTATTATTGTTCCTCATTATTTATGATGTAAATGGCATGGTTAGGGAATGTGTAGAGAATTTGGAGTTTGCAGGAAAACATAAATTGAAACCTCTCCCACTCAAACCTGTCAAATAAAAAACGCCTTTCCAACACTGGGGTCTAGATTTAATTGGTGAAATTTACCCAAATTCAAGTTGGAACCACAAATGGACCTTGATAGCCATAGAATAGTTCACCAAGTGGGTGGAGGCAATCCCCACTAGAGAAACAACTGATTCAATTATCATCAAGATCATATAGCATAACATTCTATCAATATTTGGATTCCATAGGAAAATTATAACTGATAATGTCCAAGCTTTAAAATCTATCAAACTACTGCAGTTTTGTCAAAGTTAAAGCATAGAGGTAGTACATTCCACTGCATACTATCTGCAAGGAAATGCCTTTGCTAAGTCATCCAAAAAAAAATCTCATAAACATCATCAAGAAGGTTTTCTCACAAAAAAAAAAAGATTGGGTTTCCCAACTAAAATATGTACTCTCATAGAATAGGGTAATCATCAAGAGGTATGTTGGTACGTCTCCATTTTAGCTAGTATATGAGTTGGAATCTATTTTTCCCATACAACTCAATCTTCCTGTGGTGAAACTATTGCAAGATGAAGAGGAAGAGTTAGATGATATGAAGAGAAGAATTGAAAAAATAATAGAAGTACAGTAGGTAAGGGATCAAGTACAATTTCAATCTCAAGGTCATCAAGCAAGAATGAAAGAAATCTTTGACAAGAGATCCAAGGACAGAAGATTTATGACGTAATAATTTGTTTGTATGCACACTTCATAACCGAAAAAGAGAAGGCACTTGGTCTATTGTTCTCAATAGACCATAGGGATATGTTGTCCCTGCCTTAGTCGATGTTAGTATTGGTTTTCATCTAGTCATTAGAGTGCACGATGATTCAGACTAATAGTTTAAAATTTAAGAAAAATAGATCGTACATAGCTCACACATCGATGAAGAAGACATATGCTCTAGCACCAACAAATTTACAGTGAAAAAACCAATCCCTAAGGGCTCGAGAATCAATTTCAATACTTGGGTGCTTATCAGGAGCATGAAAGGAGCTTATCTCAGTGAGATTAAGTTCAATCCCTCGTCCGAATGGATCCGCGTACTATAACCAAGGCCTAAAAATCAAGCGCAGGTGGAGATGTGGGCCCAATCATCTAATGGTTCCAAGCGATATTGATCAATGGTGGAGGATGTAGGTCGCATCAAAAGTGCTTATGAGATTTAATGCAACATCAGTGTGCGACAATGGTCTTAGGTTGTCACGTTTCAAAGAGTAGGAGGTGTCATGTGGTAAGGAATGGAAATAAAAATCATTCCCTTAGGGTCACGAGAGTGGTATTCCGAACATATTGGGGTTTCATATCGTCCAACTCACTTCCTATCTGACAGTTCACTTAGTAATAGCTAGAGCCTTCATACTAGTCCACTTGGACACAAAGGAAGTGAAGAAGGACTTGATAGATAAACTATAATTCATTTTAAGTCAAACAGAGATTACCAATTGTGTTAAGGAGGCCCACCATTATTCTCGATCACCATGTTAGATTCAAGCATACATATGTCAATCATGAAAAGACATTTCACCACCTACATGGACCAACCCTAGGCTACCATAAATCCACAAATTCATGATGTTGTTAGCATGACATCATAGGATTTTCACACATTTTCTAGATTTTAAGGGATCCAAACCATAGATAAAAATATGAGTGTGCAGAAACAAAGGCATTGGAAAAAATGTTTTATGTGAGTGGAAAGATATGATGAAAACCTATCAAAACAGTTGGAAAAGATGGGACATATAAGAAAATATCTAGTATCTTGTTTTCCCATTGTTCTCACCATCATACGCATTACAAAGGTCTGATAAGAACCAATAGTAGTCACCTCAACATGTGCATTCACATGAGACAAAGATTTTCATAGCTCGTATTTAGTATAACAAATCGTTGCATCTCATTAGTTACCTTCTCAAACACGTGGAAAGTTCCTATAAGATAAGGTAACATAGATCAAAATCCAAACATATGCTAATGTTTTGGGTTCTAAAGAAGAATTACTTAGATGACAAGTGTTTTTGATGATTCCCCACCTGCATCAACTCTCTGCTCAGGAGTGGGTTATGAACCATCGTGGCTACAAATGTTGGGAGATTGTTTTATTTGTTTCATTTTTAAAAGGATGTCCTTATCTAATATCAATATCACGATCTTGAAGGTGAAGGCGTATTTAAGAGTCGACCCTAAAGAGTATCGTCCAATCCTGTCAATACACTAGAGAAGCTTGAAGCAGATGATACAATGAGCTGGCCCATTGTACCTGATGTTACCAAGCATTGTCAGTTGGAAGGAAATGTTTAGCATATTATTTTAGTAGTTGATTTACACGGCTTATGATGTAAATATGGGAATTGATTGAGCCACCTATAAGTACTCGATCCAAGGATCAATTAGACTAGGTGAACATGTCAATACACTAGAGAAGCTTGAAGCAGATGATACAATGAGCTGGCCCATTGTACCTGATGTTACCAAGCATTGTCAGTTGGAAGGAAATGTTTAGCATATTATTTTAGTAGTTGATTTACACGGCTTATGATGTAAATATGGGAATCGATTGAGCCACCTATAAGTACTCGATCCAAGGATCAATTAGACTAGGTGAACACACCCAAAAAAAGTATCAACAATGCCCACATGGATGTAGAAGTTGGTTTATTCCCAGTAAAATATAGTAAAATAATTTTGAAGGTTGAAATCTATTAGAAAATGAGGCACAGTATCAAGATTCTAACAGGATGAAATCGATTTTCAAGGAGTATTGGTCTGAGAAAGTAGTTCTTCCTTAAGTAAGAACAACTATAAATCATTATAAGGAACTCATTTTTGCGTTTGACACTTTGGGGAATTGAAAAGTTTCTTATACCTAAGTTTATTGACCAAATAGCCTCTCATACATAGCCTGATGTTTTGGGCTACAGGATGCAAGATATTCATCCCTTGCATTATCCTTTAGTTTTTTCTTTGTTTTTGTGTATGTGCCATTGTAAAATCCATCCGTCTCATTTCATGACTTCTTGTATCAGATCCACACTAATAAAAGATCGAGCAACAAGTTTATGACATGTATAATGTTACTACATATTGTTTATCTTATTATGTTGAAGTTATTTCCTCTTAATGTATGACCCATTCATGCAATTTTTTCATGTGTTTAATGATGTGCAGAGGGTACCTCCTTGGATTAAGTGTATAAAAATGTTCAATGTTTCATTCATGTTTTATTGATCTGATATATTTTTCAAAATGATTGAATTCTTAATTTCTCAACACATTATTCTATCCATAACTTGTGATGTTCATGTTAAAGCTTCCTCACATGTCTATCTTGGATTTCATCCAAATCCTCCCCTTCTCAAACTTAACTCCAATTGTCTAAAGCACTCGTGGAAATATGCCTCTTCAAATTGAATGTATTGGTATTAGTTTTCATATTGTTTGAGGGACGCGATTTTTATAGGAGAGATATAATTAGATAGAGAGAGACTTTCCCAAAATTTTGAATAATTTTTTTTGTTAATCAAAATGGTTTTAAGATCCACTCTGGGTCTTATCCCTTCGGGTGCCTCGACATAGTTCCATTATAGCCTAGAATATCCCGATGGATAAAAAAATTCATCAGATGGAGTTAATAAATATTGTACATGTTTTAAAGATGTGGGGACACTACTTTTTGGCTAGAAGTTTGTTTTTGAAAACATATAATATTATCCTTAAGTAATTTTTCGATCAACAAACCTTGAATGGAAGACAAGCAAGATGTTTAGCCTTCGTAAGTGACTATGAATTTGAGATAAAACATATGAAAGGAAATAAAAAAAGTTTAGGATATGCATTCAACAACAAATTCAATGCAATTCATAGTAGCGACATACAAATTTAATTAAAACAAAGAATTAAACTAGTAGCAGAAAATGATGAATTTTATAAGAAATTATAGGAAAAAATTCAGAATAACGAATAAGTTGAGAAAAAATTGAAATTCATAAGCAATGAGGATGGTTTAGTGCATTATAAAAATAGAATTTGTGTTCCAAACAACATAGATTTGAAGAATTTAATACTGGTTGAAATACATAAGAAACCTTATTGAGGTCACTGAGGTTACCAAAAGACTATAAGAACCTTGGACAAAGAAACATTGCCAACATACAATGAAAAGTGACATAGTTTAATATCTTGATATTTTCCTTGAGTTCCAACAAGTTAAAGTTGAGTACCACCATCCAACAGGATTATTGCAGTGAATACCCATTCTTGAGTCGAAATGGGAAGTAATTAGGATGGATTTTACTGTAGGATTTCCTACAACTAAGAAACAAAATGAATCTATAATTTTCATAGTATAAAAACTTACTAAAGTTTCACACTTTATTCCAGTGAAATCAACTCATAAAGATATAAACATTGTGGAAATATTTATGAAAGAAATATTTAGGATCCATAGTTTTCCCAAGATTATAATTCTCGACGGGGAAATGAAATTCACTTTGAATTTATGGAGGGATTTTTTTGGATACTCAATTGAATTTTAGTCTCACATATGATCCTACAACTGAAGGTCATACTGAAAGAGATTATCGAATTCTAGAGGACATGTTGTGAATGTGTGTGATGGATTGTCCCAAAAAGTGGGAAGAGTACCTTCATATGGTTGAGTTTTCATATAATAATGATTATCAAACATATTTAAAGATGTCTCCCTTTGAGGTGATGTATGACAACAAGTTTAGAACAATTGTTAGTTGGAAAAACACAATTGGCATGATATTTTGGGTCCAAATATGCTAAAGGAATTGGAAACAATTGTTCAAAAAAAAATAAATTAAAATCACATAGTACAAACAAAAGAGTTTTGTAGATTTGAAAAGAATACATGCATAACTCAATATAACGGATCATGTTTATCTGAAATTCAAACCTATAAATAGTTCATTAAAGTTGGGAAAGAATACCAAATTCGCAACATAGTATTGTGGACCATTTCAAGTTCTTGATAGAGTGGGGTGAGTGCCCTATCAACTTGCACTTATGGCCAATTTAAAAATTCACAATGTATCTCATGTTTCATTGTTAAAGAAGTATGTACATTATCTCACTCATATTATAAATTGGAATGTGATTCATGTGGAACCGCATCGAGTTTCACGTGGAAGTGCTACCTATTCTTGACAAGAAGGAAATTGTTGTGGAGAACTGAGCCATCGCTTAGGTTAATGTGCACTGGAGGAAATTTAGTTATGAGAAGTTTACTTCGGTAATTTAGGAAGCCATTCCTATCCCAGTATGCTCAAATTGGAACACTGAAGATGATGTTCAATTCAAGGAGGAGAGGATGTAATGTCCCTCCTTTTACAAACATCGAAACATTTTAATTTTTGATAATTATGTTCTGAAATTTTTTGGAAAAAGACTTGTGGAAATTATATAATCATAAACTATGATGATGATGAATATTTTTGTAAATATTTTTGATTTATTTATTTTATTTAACTAGAAACTAACTAGAGAATCTAATTACAAATAGTAAATCAATATTCCAAAGGTTAGTGAAAACGAATAAAAACCCAATAAATATTGCTCATGATACAAGTGGAACCATGCTCCCAAAGGTGTGGAATGTGAGGGAACAAGCTAGAATAGAGTTATGCGAAGAAGATTCTCTAGGCTTACCTATTTTATACAAGTATAGAGTAGGAAGGACATTGTTGAATACTTGTGAGGAATTGAGTTTGATGGTTCTCATAAATAATCAAACTACGATATTTTTTCGAAAATGTTATACAGTTTTGAGTCCCTATAGAAAAATGAATTAGGATGGGCTGTTACAAAAACAAATAATCTTAGTTGCTAGACTCTAAGGTTGAGAGGAACTAGTCCTCAACTTATTCATTTTTACTGTAGAGAATAGTTGCATATTTAATAAAACACTCTAGATTATTTAAATACTGGCATAATTCATTTATGTTTGAAAGGATAAAATATTGTGTTCTTTGATCTTGAACAAATTCATAAATAAATATCAAATTGATAGTGGTGTTATCATTGTCTAAAAAGGATAAACAAATGAAAGAAATCACATACTAGAGTTGTAAATATTGCACAAAGATAATCAATAATTTATTTATTTTAAAAGATAATCAATAATTTATTTCTTTTAAGTTGATATTATAAGTTGGTATTATAGTGGTCCTTTCTTCATTTGCGCTCTTCGATGTGGTGATTTATTTTCGGAGAATAACTTGTCAAAAAGGACTTAAGAGTACATATGGAATACAAACATATATATATATATATATATTAGATATATTAGAGTACTTAAGAAATATTGTTGTTCATGGAATAAAATGTACCTGAGTGCTATAAGGTTGATAACCAGAAAGCCATCTAAAAAATTACCTTTAAAAGGTACAACATAAATGTTACAGAGAAGCTACTCCATAAAACAAAATATCCTAAAATATATATAAATACTCTTTTTTAAGTAGTCTTACAGAGAAACTACTCCATAAAACAAAATATCCTAAAATATATATAAATACTATTTTTTTAA
>CBVK0101281960.1:0-14578 GCA_900067695.1 Picea abies | reverse complement strand
TTTTCATACACAAGACTCCTCAATATGTTCCCCAAGCTCCTATTTACTACTTCAGTCTAGCCATTAGTCTCTGGATGATATGTTGAGTTGAAGCTGAAATTAGTAACGAGTTTCTTCCATATACTGCTAATAGGTAGACCATGCAACCATATTGTTTCTAAAAAAATAATATTGGCAATGTCAGTTGCATCACTAGTCTTCTTACAAGAAATAAAAAGATATATATTTTTAAAACCTATCTACCACAACATAGATAGAAGAATTTCCCCTATGGGTTTTGGGTAACCCCAAAACAAAATCCATGCTAATGGAATCCCATGGTCTATTTTTTATGGGAAGTGGATGATAAAGTCCTGTGTTCTAAGTTCTTCCTTTTGCATCCCGAAAAATCCTAAACTTCTCCACAAATTTCTTCACTTCCTTCTACATACCTCGCCAATAATAAAAAGCACTTACGTGAGCATATGTCTTATGCTATCCAAAATTTCCTGACAATCCTCCACTATGTATTTCCTTAATTAGATTTTCCCTCATCGAGCACTTTGGTATGCACAACTTATTATTTTTAAACAACAAACCCTTTTGTAGGATGTAGTCAAACAACTCATATTTGTTGCTAGAAACAAGATTCTCGCAAGATCCATAAATATCCTGAAAAACTGCATCTTCCTTATACATTACAATCAATTTATGAAATCCTAAGTTGTTGAATTTAAATTCTTGCAGAAGTAAATTTATTCTACTCAAAGCATCAACAACCTTATTAAATTTACCACTTGTGTGCTTAATCACAAAAGTAAAATTTTGCAAAAATTCAACACACTTAGCATATTTTTGGTTCAACTTAGGTTGACTACTTATAAATTGCAGTGGGTGATTGTCATTGTATAACACAAAATCCTTGGGAATTAGATAGTGTCTCCATTTTTTAAGTGCTTGGATAATTGCATAAACTCTTTATCATAAGAGGAATATTTAAGTTTTGCTTCATTTAATTTCTCATTCAAATATGTTATTTCCCTTTGTTCATGACTCAATACATCTCTTATGGTACTCCCACTAGCATCAATATCAACTTAAAAAGCCTTCTCAAAACTTGGCAAAGCTAACACATGATTTTTGGTAATTTTTTTCTTCACAGTTTACAATTTGTGTATATTGTCTCTGTCCATCTAAATATATGCTTGATTTATTTAACAGTCTCTATAATAGGCACACATATCTAACTAAAAATTCTAATGAATTTTCTATCAAAACTTGCAAGTCCATGAAAACATCTTACCTCAAATACATTCCTTGGAGTTGGCCAATTTACAATTCCCTAAACCTTTTTCGGATCCATTTTCAGTCCTTCAGAGACTACAAATCCCAAATATATCATATCCTTCTTCTTGAAGCTGCACTTCTTCATACTTATCAACAACATTTCCTTTTGCAATGTGCTCAAAACCATCTAGACATGCTTCAAGTGTTCTTCTTTCATTTGACTATAAATCAAAATATCGTGAATGTAGACTACCACAAATTTCCCAATATATTCCTTCAAGACCTCATTCATTAATCTCATAAATGTGCTAGGTGTATTTGTGAGTCCAAAGGGTATCACCAACCATTCATACAATCCATTGTTTTTCTTAAATGCAATTTTCCACTCATCCCCCTCTCTAATTCTGATTTGGTGATAACCAGTCTTTAAATCAATTTTTGAAAACTACTTTAAACCACTCAAAGAGTCCATCAAATCATATATGTGGGGTAATGGAAATATGTACCTGATGGTTATCTTGTTGATGGCTTTGGAATTAGTTCACATATTCCATCCATCATCCTTCTTTGGGTTGAGGATTGTTATAACTACACATGGACTCAAGCTTTCCTTCACCAATACTTTATATAACAATTCTTGCACCTTCGTTCTTACCTCTTCATTCTCTTGAGGAGTTATCCTATAATCTTCTTTGTTAGGAAAAATTTCCCCAAGTATCAGATCAAGATGATGACTAATACTTCTCATAGGAGGCAAAGCATTGGGTAACTCATCTACTATGATATCAACAAATTCATCAAACATAGATTTTATTTCAATAGGAATATCATGAAGTGTTGTATAGGTGAGTACTACCTTTGGTTTTCCAATTAGAGAAAAATGTAGTTTCTCCTTCTTCTTGACCTCTTGTAGCAATTCCTTCCCACTCATCAACAATATATTAGTTCCAGGTTCACTTTTAATTGCCTCATTCTTCGTAGGTAACAAAATATGTTTCTTTCCATCCTTTTCTAAGGAATAAGTATTCCTTCTTCCATCATGGATAGCCTTCCTATAATACTTCCACAACCTTGTTAAAAAAGTATGGTAGACATCCATAGGCATTATGTCACATAGTATCACATAACCATAAGTACCAATTTGAATCTCCACCATACACTACTCATTTACCAAGAGTTGATGTCCCTTATGTACCCAAAACACTTTGTAGGGAATGCGATGTGCCATATTATTCAATCCAAAATTCTCTACCATCTTTGTGGAGACCAAATTGTCTATACTTCTACTTTCAATTTCGACTTTTCAACACTTTCCTTTGAATTTGCACACAGTCCTAAGCCAACTCTTCCTTTGTGTTGTTTCACTTACCTCTTTCTCTTATTTAACCAAGACTCTTTTCAAAATAAAAGACTCCCCTACCTCACGAGGTTCTTCCTTTACCACTAAATTATTTGGTTCTTCTTTAGCCTCAACAACCTTTACATTCCTCTGATTTGTTGATTTATTTTTATGAAAGTCCCAAGACATGTGTCCTAACTCTCTGCATGTGTAACATCTAATTTCTCTTCCTGTGTCCCTTCCTCTAGAGACAAATATTCTTCCTCTAGAGTCCCCTATCTATGGTGATTTGATACTAGAGTTATTTGCCTCATTCTTATAGGTATGGAATCTTCCTGTGTTACAATATCCTCTTCCCCTTGATGGAATTTTCCCTCTACCTCTTGGGTTCTTCTTCCTTACCATTTTATCCTATGACTTATAGGCTTCCTCCTAAGCATATTAATCCTATGAATCTTCATGACTTCTTCTATTTGCTTTGCTTCTTCAAGTTGGATCTTCAAGGAGATTATTTCCTTTTTAGATCTTCTTTTTTCTTCACCAAATTTTTCTTCAAGATGATTTAAGTATTCACTTCTTCCCTTAAGATGGAATGTCAAAATATTCTCTCTCTTTTCTACTTATTTCTTTTGGTTTCCAAATATTGTTTCTCTTTCATTGCTTCATTTTTTAATGCTTCTATTTTGTATTCCAAACACTGTTTGTCTTGCATATGACCTTTGTGTGTTTCTTAAATCTTTCTAACTTATTCTAGATGAGTTTTTAGTTTCATTATGACCTATTGGGCTTCTTCATAACATTCTTGAGAATTAGTTTTGTCTAATTGTTCCTCAAGCAATTGATTCTTCTTACTTTGTTTAGTTAGTTCATCCAGAGAACTGATTAATTTTGTTTCAATATCCTTTTCCTTTTCAATCTTAGGATTGTATTCTCTTTCATTGGGTTATTTTGTATCATCACTTTCAATCTTCAAATAAGGGCATTCAATTTCAAGATGTTCGTGATTTTCACAATTAAAGAAAAAGAACTCACTTCTATTGATTATGAACTCTTCTTATTTTGAATCAATGTGACATGATGAGCATTTTACCTCTTGTTTTGTAGCTGTATATTCTTTAGCAATTTGTGACTCTGTTATAGGATAAGAATAGATATTGTCACTACTACATATTGAAAATTTTGCAACATACTACCTGGAATGAGAGTATCTTTTCATCGCAAAAATGAAGATAAAGATTTAAATTTATCTTTCTTTTTTTAATCATCCTGTGTTCTTCACCTAGGTGACGACCTCTATCTATCGTCACATCGTTCATCGCATGGGCATCTACAAAAATATTATCTTTTCCCTGTTCTAAGTCATCCAACTATTTGACAAAGTCAATATTAACTTGGTCAATGCTCATTGCATGCGCAACGAGACAAAGATTATCGTTACCCTGTTCAAACAGTCACCCAACTATTTGACAAAGTCAATATTGACTTGATCAATGTTCGTCGAAATGGCGATGAAATAAAATATATAAATATTTAGCAAATTACTGATGTTGTGACAATCTTGCCATAAAAACGACGGTCCAGAAAAGGTATTTTTGTGCGTAAGAATAATGGCGGAAAATATTAGAGGTGGGAAAAAAGTAATGAGGGTGAAAAGGGTGACAATAGATGTTATTTCCCTTGCAAAAAATTTAGTTTGACACGTCCCATAAGAATTTTAATAGCAACGACTAAAAAACATTGTAGGAAATATGGGCACACTGATGGGGGATCGAATGAATATCATCCCATGGTAATTAGCTATATATTAATTATCTATTTTTATATTGATTTTGTGTGTGTGTGTGTGTGTATATATATATATATATATATATATAGTTAGAGTTCCCCCCTAACTTTCTGCACAATGCCGCACCAAGTAGTAGTAGAAATGATGTTGTACAAGTTGAGGAACATGAAGAAAATGAGGATCTCATGGAAGAAGATGATGGGAAAAATCAAATTATCCAAGATTTATTTGCTCAGTTGGATGAGGAGGGGGATAGTGATGGTATTTATGATGGACCTCTATTAGAAAAGGCAAATAAATTACTTTATAAAGGCTCAAGAGAAAATATTCTCTCTGCTACATTGTTGTTGGCGAACTTAAAGGTTATGAATCATTTGTCAAACTCTTGTATGAGACAGATCCTAAGGTATGTAATATGTTTCATCTCATATATATAAATGTTGACTTTTGAAACAACTAAAAAACATTGTAGGAAATATTGGCACACTGATGGGGGATCGAATGGATATCATCCTGTGGTAGTTAGCTATATATTCATTATTTGTTTTTATATTTATTTTTTATATAAAATTATAGATATATAGATATATAGATAGATAGATAGATAGATAGATATATTGTTTGAATATTTTGTATACACACTAATTTTGCATGATTGTTTGTAATTATAAAGTTATATATTCCCCCACAACTTTCTGCACAATGTTGCACCAAGTAGTAGTAGAAATGTTGTTGTACAAGTTGAGGAATGTGAAGCAAATGAGGATCTCATGGAAGAAGATGATGGGACAAATCAAGTAAATGATCCCATGGAAGAAGATGATGGTAAAAATAAAATGATCCAAGATTTGTTTGTTAAATCAGATGAGGATGGGGACAATGATGATATTTATGATGGACCTCTATTAGAAAATACAAATAAAGAACTTTATAAAGGCTCAAGAATTTTTTTTCTCTCCATTACATTATCGTTGGTGAACCTAAAGGTTATGAACCATTTTTCAAACACTTGTATGACACATATCGTAATGTGTGTAATATGTTTCATCTCATATAAATAAATGTTGACTTTTATATATTTTTTCTAGTCTTAATTCATGTGTAAGATAAGACTGTAATATTTACGACTAATATTTTTTACATTAAGTAGTAATTATTTGTTATGTTGTAGATTGTTCGGTGAATTTGTGTTACCATCGTCAAATATTTTACCTCACACATATGGATATTTGGTTTCCATTATGAAATACAATGGAATGTATTATCAAAATATAGATGCATGTCCTAAGGATCATATTATATATTATGGACAACATGCGTCAAAAACAAAATGCCCAGAATGTCTTATAAACAGATATAGAACCGATCAGGTAACAAAAAAGGTGCCTCTAAAGGTTTTTCTTCATATTCCCATAATTCCACATTTGCATCGATTGTTCAGGTATCTAAATAACATGACCTTTGAGCCATGATCTCAACTAGCTAAAAATTAGATGTGTTTTAGATCTTACTAGTTTCCTACTAGCATAGTATAAATAGTTTTTTTGTTATCCTAATCGATTTTCCACATATGTCCTAATCAATTTTCCAGATATGTCTTAGTGCCTCTCAAAACCTTGCTTTATGTTTTAACATTCATTGTTAAAAGTAATAAGGAAATTTTTGTTATGTCACTCTTCTTTTAATTATAAAAGTAGTTTGTAACTATGAACAACCTTATTTCCCTATAAAGGGATTAAAAGGTGATGAAAAACTAAATGTTTATTAATTTAATATATAAAACCAATTTTTAACTAAGAATTGCTTGATTTCCATATAAAGGGTTAAAAGGGGATGAAAATGTGGAAAACATAGGTCTTACCAAGATTTAGCTAATTATTTCAGGGGAAATTTGATCTCATATTTCAATCTACTTATATTCTCTTGGATATGACATCATTGGATGATGGGATGAGTACCCATAGAGGTATAAATATCATTCATGAAATATATTTCCTCCTTTATGTTAGATGTGTACAAGATATTTAATTTTTTATTTATTCTCATACAATCTATTTGGTTGTTTCTAATATTTTAATATTTTAATAATAATTGTCAAATTGGATGGTCAATCCTCATTTGAAATAGAAGCTTACTCATTTTTATCCTTATTTTTATTTCATCTTTCACTTATAAAGTTTGTAGAAGATATTTAATTTTTTATTTATTCTCATATAATCTATTTGGTTCTTTCTAATATTTTAATATTTGAATAATAATTGTCAAATTGGATGGTCAATGCTCATTTGAAATAGAAGCTTACTCATTTTTATCCTTATTTTTATTTCATCTTTCACTTATAAAGTTTTGAAAAATTTGAGGTAAGGAGAGGTAAAACTTTTAAATTTTTACCTAAATCTTGCTCATTTTCTTCATATTTTGATTTCATCTTTCACTTGTGAAGTTTCGATAACTTTCGGTCAAGGCTAGGTAAAACTAGTTCATCCTTTTTCATAAAGTTTCCAATATTTTTGTCATGTTGTGAATGTAATATGATTATTGCATTTGAGGAAGAAATAAAAGCATAGACTTGTTCATATTTGTTGTATTTTCATCAGTTTTCAAAGTACTTCACTAATTTTCCTCAATGGAGTATTGTTATTTAAATTATGTCCTTGTAGGAACAAATAGTAATCAGACAAAAGCATTAGCTTGTCTATACAAGCATCTAGTTTTTAGAAAAGCTAATGTTTGGCCTATGTTTGGATAGTTAATATTAAAACAAATTTTGATAAATTTTGTTTATTTAACATTTGATTGGGTATTCCTTACTGGTGTTGTACTCAATTCCTAGTATGGGGCTCTGGTGGTGGTAAAAATTGAACATCCTTAATAGGCTATGTGAAGCATAGGCCATAGGTTGTTAATAATATTAAATCTCATATTTAGTGTGTTTCAAGTCATAACTCCTATGACGCATTCCTCCTTAAATTTTCATATATGTTATGATGTGTAGAAAGTAAAAAAGAATTATGTTTCTATGGGGAACATATAGTTTTTTCATTGATGGATTAAAATGACCCTACATGGCTTGATTTTTCTCCCTTCATAAAGTTCAACATAGGCCCTAATTAAAACAAATTATGCTATATTTGGATATTGTGTTTTTATGCATTATGATTGGGTTCTAAGATGATGACATATTACTTAGGGATCTATAGCTAAGAGGGGGTAGTGGGAAATAATAATCCATATTAACTATGGTGAAAGAATTAAGTTGGTGAATATTGTAACAATTAGATTATAGATTATGTATTTGTGAGATATGTGATCAATTTGAAATAGTATTTTACCATATTTTGTTTTGGTTCATGTTCATTCCTTTAATTCCAATATTAATGTATTAAAGTCCGATCCACAAGCTAGGAGAGTGTAAAATGAGAAAGGTGGCTTTATCCTGCCTCACATCTAGTGCTTTCCTCTATCAAATTGTCGTGCCATTTTTTAAAATACAGTTTATATGACATACCATGTGTCTTGAAAACCTTCTCATCTATCACTTCCTTAAACTATATTTTCTTCTTGTTGGGATTATAGTTACATTAATCATCTTTGATGTCTTCCCTAGTGGATACTGTTATGTCTCTTTGTAATATTAGATATCCTTGATATTGAATATCAATAAATATAAAATTATTTAGTAAATTATGCCTTGTATGCATTAGATATTTTGTTAATTTTAATCTTCTTTTTTTTAAATACTCAGATCACATCGTGATCACGATGACTTTACTCATTAATGGTATTGATACTTCATCGATGTTATTGAAAATTATTCACCCAGATTCGTTGGATAGTTCATCTCTAGGGTGATGACCTAAGGTCTCCTTTCATGTGACGACCTCTTTAGCTTGTCTTTTGTGCGGTGACCTATTTAGGTAATCTCTCGTGCAATGACCTAAAGTGGTCATCTATCATGCAACGTGAAATTTAATTCATATCATGAGTGACGACCTAGGAAGGTCGTCTCCATCATGACAATACTTATAGGACATCATTAGTTCATCTCTTAGGAGATGATATCGTTAGGTCATCACAATTTCCATGACACGTGATATGATGTTTGGGGGGTGTAATATTGATCGCCATATCCAAGACAAAACATGGAACGTGCATCAAGATGGTCATTGCAAAATGACCCAAATTTATTAGTGTGTGTATTTTATCCCAAAGTTCTTTAGCTGATGAAAATTTTCCCACTTTGTCCTCTAGTGAATCAGGTAATCCTTTCATGATGAAATCCATTCTATTTTGGTGTTCTTATTTAATTTCTTATTTGTTAGAGTCTTTGGTTTTTTGTAGCATTGTATCCTATAAGAACTGAATTGCAAACATCATATCCATGTGCACGTAAAAATAATTTTGTCCTTCCGATCCATAACTCATAGTCCAAACCATATTGACAATTGGGCATTGGTACTCCATTCATACTAAAAAATTGAACTCCATTCAAATAAAAGATTAGTACTTCATTCTTAGAATATTTTATGGTCTCCTTCCAGTGGTTAAATGGTTTCCTAAAGAAACCTTCTCTCATACCAATCTTTTGAATATTGAGAGGGGGGTGAGTTAGTATGGTAACTTTATACCACTTTTAACCACAATATATATTATTTCACTTTAACAACAATGTTCAACAACATACCATCCTTGTATCATCTATGAATTCGTCCAATATATATATCATAAGAATGTAAGCATAAGAAGCATGAAATCAACATCACCTCAAGAGAATAATACATCAGTATTTACATGGAAAGCCAAATGGGAGAAAACCATAATATGATTTCTTATAAATATAGAGAATTCATTCATAGGAGCCACCAACTTTTAATTTCTCTAGCTACAACTGCAAGGAGGCTCCAACGCCCTATTCTTAGGCTCCAACCTGAAGAAATCTACAACTTCTTGAATTATTTGGCTCTAACTATAAGGAGGGTACAACCTGTTAGGCTCTCCGACTCCAACTAGAAGGTGGCTGCAACCACCTGGTTATCAAGCTCCAACCTGAAGGAATGTTCAACTACTTGATTTCCATCTCCAACCGAAAGGGGGATACAACCCACTTTCATTTCGTCGTCCTATTTCCCTGAAGTATAAGTGTAGACCAACTTTCAGTACCACAATCATTTTCATTATCACCGTCACTATCGATGTGATTGTTAAAAAAACATGTCCAATTGATCAGTTTCATAACAACATCTCCAACCAATCATTGTCTCATCCATGAAACAAGATCGAATCTCCTCTACACACAAATCCTGCCAATATCACTAAGAGAATATCTCAAATTGCATGCTCAACATCACCAATACATGCCTCTACCAAGAATGTACCAACATCAACACATACCATCACAAGGTATGTGTCAACTAAGTACTAACATGTACCATGAATGAAACATGCATCAACCTTTACCAATACCACCAATCATGTACCATAACAAGTGCATCAACCATGTACCAAGCTTGCATCATCAACACTTGTACCATACCATTTTCCAACCATGCACCTCAATCATGTACATAAACCATCGACATCAACCATGTACATCAATAATGCACATCGATGCCATATCATATAACATAATATATCATGAAGTGCCTCAACGGTATTCCAAGAATATGTGCCAAATATCAAACAAGTGTCATATCATTCATGATATGCCTCAACCAACTACCATAACAAGTGTCATATCATTCATGATATGCCTCAACCAACTACCATAAACCATCTTCCAATGTATCTAAGAAATGTACCAATCATATATCAATACCACTAACAAAAGACTCTCACATTGCACCATAAGATATACCAACAAATATTAGACATGCACCAACAATATGCTTCAACAAATCTACCTCAAAACCATTCACTACAAGAAGTACTATACAATCAATAGTTCCTTTAAACATGCACCAATGATGTGCATAAATATATCAAGTATATACATATAGATAGTATCACATTACCATGTTTTTCCTCATAACCAAAGTGCCATAACATCACTGAAAAAGTACTCATCAAAACCAACAATATACCCTAATATAAATGACTCATCCCACACACTAGGGTTTGTACCATGATATGCCTCAAGATTATACTTCAAAAATAAACCATGTACCATCATCAATGCCTCAAGATTATACTTCAAAAATAAACCATGTACCATCATCATACACCCTTCAACAAAATCATATACTCATACCTATAGATATGTGACTGACCTGGAACATCAGACCTCAATTAACCATACCTTTCTCAACTTTTGTTGCATGTTACCACCCTTTTTCCCAACTTATCAGTGCCTTGCTTCTTACATACTAGCTGACCAGCGAGGATTTCCCACTTGAAAAGTATACTAAAACCCATGATGATGAACCAAATTAGGGTTTCCTCAAATTTCTCGGCTCTCCACTACAATAGCAAGAATAATGTAATTCCTTTCATTCACTACCTCGGAAAAATTGTCGTCGTAAACCAATAAATAAAAAACACTAGAGTATAAAGTTCACAAGAAAAATAATCAATGAATAAGTGTGTAAGTGTGTTTGTGAATGAATCCTTGAGACATATTTATACTTTTTCTAGGTAACTCCTCTCCTTAATTTAGGGATTCTAAACTTGTCTTCAACAACCAAGATACACAAGCATGTGGTGATGATATATAAGGTTAGCATATAAATTAGCATAATCAATTAACATACATAAAAAGTATTCCCATGGAAAGTAATTCAAATATTTGCAAGATATCAATTGGACGAGAAAATAGTATTATGTAATCAACAAAACTACAAAGGTGAAAAACTGTTGTAACAACACATATCATAAGCAAGAAACTAAGTCCCTCGAGCTGGGCCTCAACCACTTCAATCCTCCACAAATAAAATATCACATGTAGGAGTCAAAGAGGTTCTCCATCACAATATAGGAAGATCTTGGGGGCTGAACACAAGAAGTTCTGGATTTGAAGGACAAACAGATGCAAACTGAAAATGAAATTAAATTTCTCTAGAGTATCTTTCCTCTCAATGATGTGTTGCATGTATTCAAGGCTTGGATATAACTCAATTTATATCCTTTGAATCGAATTAAAGGATCGAATCAGAGAATTTCCAATATATGGAAGGTCAAGGATCATCGATCATGTGAAATGGCATGGAAAAATGACATATTTTTCAATTTTTAGCACCAAACCTGATGTACACAGGATGTAGTGGAGAAACCTACATATAAGTGAGTTTTCTAATTGGTAGGTCGCGTATAGGGAAAAAATGTTTATTTTTATCTATGGAGTGAAAAATGAATATTTTTATTCTTTAGAGGGGAATGGAAGGTGTAACATTCCCCAACCCAACTGAGGGATAATACAGTGTCGAATACTCTTAAAAATAATTATGGTAATTAAATTAATTCATTTGCAGTTAGTTGATTTCGAATAGCTTACAACTATGAATTAAAACAGATTTAGCTATTGTCTACAACCATATAATAGATCCATCTACCACATGGTAATAATGAACATAAAATTCAGCTAAACAACTCATTACAACAACATTTAAATCTCTTCCAAATACACAAAGTTCATGCACAACAATTAAAGAAATAATTTAACACAACATCAAGATAAAAGACTTATATTTTCACAACAGTTGTGAAACTAGCACCTTGGTATGGACGTTACTCCCAAAAATAGAATAATTCTTCCAAATCACAACAGCTAGTCACCCTCAATATGAGGCTAGAAATCCAAAAAAGAGGGTGGTTTCTCGCAGTGCACTCACAACTCATAAAACTCTCAACCCAATTGATATTCTCCTACAACTATCTTGATTTTCCACCATCTCTCTTCCTCTTCAACTATCCAACCCAAGGAATGTACCCCTTCACCTATGTTAGTCCCTTGGGTTTCCCATTCATTTACCAGGTTCTTACTATCATATATAACTAGGAATCTCTCAGTTGGGAACTCAAGGGAAATCGCTACTAGGAAAACTGTCATCAAACCACCAACAAACACTTGTTATTTTAGTGAAACTCACACAGGAGTTCACTCTTCAGGCATGAAAACCTGTCTCTTAATTTTTCTAGCATGAATCCACTCCCATTATGCTCCAACATTCTCTAGAGTTCGCCCTCCATGGTTGAATCAACTTCAAGATCTGTTTATTTCTCTCTACTTGTTTCCCATGCACACATTTAACTAACTAAAGATTGTTGTACCAATCCATAAAAATTTCCTATATTTGAATTTCCTTTCTTCACTCATGTTCTTCCCCAAGATGATTTTACTCAACCCCCATGTGCCCAATAAATTTGGGATGTGACTACTCACACCCACCCTCTTACATGTATTCAATGATTAGCTTAGGGAACACTCAATCAGAAATGGGAAGGTTCATATATAAATAGCAAAATTAGGAAAATGGGTTGAATTAATATACATGGGTATTTGCCCCCCTTAGATCCCTCTTATCCATTATCCTAGACACTACCCCCTCTTGTGGATTAATTCAACCCCCATCTCCTGTCCATGTTCCCTTACTAGCTAGCATCACATTTTATTAACAAAACAAGGAAATACAATTCACATATTACATTGTTTTGGTCGTAAGCACACATTATATCTACATAAGAATTAATTAAACTAGGGATTATAGAGGGGATGTTACATTCCCCCTCCCATACAATTAGGATTCATCCATGGTGCACCCTATGACGATATACATGTATGCAAATTTACTTCACAATACTTAGGAACACAAATTCTGCAATTTAACAACTGCAGCAGCAACTCCGACCATAATTTCATGTTTCTGTCAAGTCACCAGCCCAAGGAATGCAAATTTCGTTTATGAGAGTTAACCCAAGGGATGTACCATTTTCTTATCAAGGATAACTAAAGGAATGAGCCATTCATTTATCAAGGTCCCCAGCATAGTTGGATAGGACTCTAAGATGTGATTCCAGAATTCTAGCTACTCAAAATGGAGTCTTGCATTTTATCTTCTTCAAAACTGTCAAACTTTTGTGAGTATTATCCCCACATATTTTCTTCATTTTCTAATGTAGAATATCCAGGTTATCCATATTTAGTAGTGGAACAAATTGATTAACATACTAAATACAATAAACAGATATATATGGAGAACAACAAAAATATCTACTAAACAATATCTTCTATTGAATGAATGGAATAAGATAAAACTATAAAACTTCAGAACTAAAAAAACATGCTCGAATGGTGGTAGCTATCTCTGAGATGATATGTGGTTTCTATGTGCATCCATATGAGAAAAATTATTACATTGAGGCTCCATAAGAATTTTTAACATTACTCATGAATTTCAAAACCCTAAACATACAAAAACCTAACCCTAGGATATGAAACACCAAAAGTTATGTGGGCCCCAANNATATGAAACACCAAAAGTTATGTGGGCCCCAATGGGTAAGTTGGTACCTCCGTTTTAGGCCCATGATAGCCCATTGGAAATTTATTTTCGAGAAATACACATTACACTATCAAACTTTGACTCTATTTACAGTTTGACTGTGGCAAGCCAAAAAAGACACGATTTAGGGGCCCAAAACGACCTTTTAAGTATAGAAAGATGTGATGACATGATAACATCCAAAATAAGCCAGTTGAATTAGCTGGGTGGCCACCAGTCCCCACCTAGAATATGTGTATGGATTTATATATCCCTAGAAGTCTAGAACCCATAATTACGAATAACTATAGAAGAACATGCCCTAGAAGTCTAGAACCCATAATTACGAATAACTATAGAAGAACATGTTGAACTAAAAAATGTCAAGAGGAGCAAGTTGGAATAGGTGGGTGGCTACCAATATCCACCTAGATCATTAGGACCATAGCAATTCCATTAAACCTTTACCAACCCTGTGGATTTTTTCCTAATCACTTTGACTTTCCGATCTAGGATGCGTACTGGTTCTACCCAAAAATCCCCTTCGTGCTCCACCTGTATCACATTCGAGTCAATTATGTGGTTAGGATCATCCACATATTTCTTCAACAATGACACATGAAACACATTATGCACTCTCATGGATGCATGAAAATATAACATTTATGCAAATGGCCCTATATTTTCTAATATTTCAAAAGGCCCACAATATCT